>JAULKM010079000.1:0-11666 GCA_032355605.1 Rubia tinctorum
AATGAAGGATTTAGATACGAAAACCGAAAACGGTCATCTAAACTCCTTATGATGTAAACCTACCTAAATCTAGCAATATTACAACGAAAAGATAACAAAAGAGATGTTAAATGCTTTGGAAAACACATGCATTTGTCGTCACATCATGAGCCATGATATTTTCAAACCCCATGAGCTGGCCTTTACTTTTGGAACTTGGAATGGCACATACCGTGTAAAATGGAACGGTCCGGGCACAAACATAGTCATTTTGAGTGATTTTGGAACATTAGTGTCTCAGCCCGCAATGATGTGCACGACCCGTGTAAGGGATATTACACAGCAAGTATAAATTTTCATGGGCCACACTACCCACTTTGCACGAACCATGCATGGGTGGTGTTGGCTCGTGCAATGTCTCTTGCCAGCCAGTCGGCCAGTGGGCTAGTTCCGCCAGTTGGCATCGTCTTCCGTTCTTAACCTTCTAGAACTTCAAATCTGCCTTTCCTGTGCTCAATTACATCTACTACCATGCTTTGGGGTCCGTATACTTCAATCTACTACCATCTTTGAGAATGGCCTTAGATATCTTCTACCATTATTGCAAATGACCTTCAAATATATTCAACCACCCTTATGCATGGCCTTCTACAAAATGATGACGAAAACGTACTCACTAGAAACCTAATTGTAAGATTACAAAGGAGAATCTTGGTGCTCGTAAATACAATGTGTCCATTAGATTCAGTTAAGTTTATAAAACTCGGGATTTAGATAAGAAAACCAATAATGTTGTCTAAACCCTTTTCGTGTAAACTAACTAAAACTCGAAATGAACCAAACAAAACATGATAATGAATATGCCAAATGTATTGGTTAACGCATGCATAAAGGTGCATATCAATCCCTCCACACTAAAACCTTTACTCGTCATTAGTAAACAAAAATGAGAAATGATCTAAGAGGAATATAACATGAAGAGATAAGTTAACCAATTAATACATTCAACTTATTCCTAAGCTACCCTAGTTCCCCCAAAAATTGTAAGAATCTCACAACTCTCACTCTCCTCGAAGATGCTAAAGTAGCCTATCGACCAAAAATACATAAAAGAAAAAGGGAAAGAGGAAAAGTAGAATGATAAGTGCTAAACTAGCATACTCAGCTGAAAAAGCCGCCAAAGACAATCCAAGAGATGTTGATGAATAAAACACCAAAGTTGGCCCAAAAAATTCAAATTTTCCGTTTCCAATTTATCTCATTTTTCCTATGAGCCTTTTGGGTTTTCATCCTAACATTTACAAGTTGAGCTCACTCCACCTTTTTCCACATGGCCCCTCAATGTTTCCTATGTTTTCAAACCTAGCTGAGCCTAGCCTTTCATTTTTACTTAGGTCTTTCGATCTATCCAGCTTTTCTTCCCATTTTTTACTAAATTTCCCTTTCGGGTTTCCAACTTAGCCTAATACATTTTTTTCATTTTTCATTTTTTCGTGTAGCACAAAATGCCCCAAAGGTACGCTTTATACTACATCAAGATCATGAAAAAGAAAAAATCATGCCACCAAAGATTCGTCCCAAAACATCCCTACAAAAAAATATAGAACCCTAATAATTACACCACCAAAAAACTCTACCAACTTCCCAAAACCAAAGAGAGCACCAAAAACACCAAACAAAACAACACCAAAAACACAAAGGAATCTCGAGATGAAAACTCCTGAGTGTTTCACTACTCCGTCACCCACACTTGAACTTTGCATTGTCCCCAATGCAATGAAACAATAGAAAACCTTGAGTAGGAAAAATAGAAGTAGTGAGTGACCCTGAAGGGTCCTTCCTCAAGTATTGTGTCTCACGTCTCACGTCTCCTTCTTCTTTTCTCTTGGTTCATTTCTTGTATCTTTATAGAAATGATAGGCCAAAAACCATCGAGTCTCGAGATGTGAAATATATCGATCAATTTCTCAATGGCCTCTTCTAGGACATCCGCCCTCTCATCCACAATGGCGAAATCCTCCTTCATATCTTGCTCGATGGAGTCCAACCTAGACTCCAAATTAGGCATGGTACCCTCCAAAGAGTCTAGCCTAGTGCTAAAATCTTCCAATTGTAAACTTATCCCATTTACCGCGTGACCAATCTCTCGCAGAAGTTGGGTAGAAATCGCAAGTTGTTCCCCAAAAATGTGAAATTGGTCGAGGAAATCCGCAGGTAGGTGATTACGACTGGGTGGTGCTCTAGATGGAGTATCACCATCCTCCCACTCAATGTCAATGTCCGGGATTGATAAGACCCACTAGAAGTCCTTCTCAAAACGTGTATCGGGTGCTAGGAAAAATACCTCTAATACATTGTCTTGGTTGATAGTGGTGCGCTCCGACGTGGAAGGATCATGAAATGGCAGACTATGGAGCCACCCTACAACAACAAAAATTGATCCTCCGAGGGTGTGGTACAATACCCCCATGGACAGTAATCGTTGGACATGTCGCAACGCCGGATAGATAGTCGCGGTGCTCTTGAAAAGATGCTTCCTCTCTATGCCCGAACAAATTTTATAAAAATTGCAAAACCAAAAATAGAAGTAATTGTCTATGTGTCCTTAGAATCTCCTTTCCGTACTTCCACCTGAATGCTTTGGGCGATGTCCCAATGCGACATAGTGTAATCCTTATCATCCAAGTGGAAATGAATTATTCTCCTCCCCTCACCGTCATTTGCTTGCTCTAAGATTTCCAAAAACTCCAAAGTCTATCGTATGTAAGTCCTGGAATGCTTGTCTAAGAAACCATCTAGGCCTATTCGGCTTAGAAAATATGTGATGATCTCGAGTAGACCTAGAGCTCCTAAGGTCTCCTTGCAAGAAAAATTGATCTCCAATATGGTTCTCTTTGGGTATATCAAGTACTTCCACCTCCGGGCCACACTCCCAGAAATGGTGGTCAAACCCATGAACTTATAAAAAACACAAGCGGGTTAGAAGGAAGGGATGTCGCCGGCTCTCGTCTCCCAACCTTGGCTGGCTTCTTCCCTTTGTCACCCCGGGAAGTTGTTTATTTTTCCGACCTATTTTTTTTGTGGAGCCATCCTATATAAACAATAAAAGGTTTTAATGCAAGAATATTCAAAGGCATTCATCATACAATCTCAACATGAAGGCTATTCAATCTAGAATCTTTCTCCCTGAACAACAAACTCACGGCTAATTATATCATCTCATCACGAAGATCATGCAACCAAGAATCATTCCTGCTAAATCACCACAATCAATGAAGACCATAACATCAAAGCATAAGAACACATGCACCCCTCCCACACTTAGTTAAAAACAAGATCATTCACATGAGCTAAAATTTCCTCAAAGCAGTTCAATATTTTTTTTGTTTCAAACTCCTAATCACATTACCATCATGATAAATGAAGTAAGTAAACATAAAGCTCAAAGTATTACTCAGAATTTGGATCCAAGAGATGAAGAATCCACACAAGAAGAAGAAAAAATGCTAATCATTTGGAGAAAAGGCCCCAATTTTTTTGAGTTTCACCAAGAGGAAGTGAGAATGATTTTTTTTGAGAAATTGCAATGAGACAAATGATTCCTATAGGTGAGGGAATTCACTATCATTATTTTAATAAAAGAAGGTTATTTAGAAGGGAGGTACATATGAGATAGGGGTTAAAATTTTGAAATTAGGGGATGTGGGGGACAAAAGTATAAGGGAGGTGTTGATGTACTATTTACACCAAAAATCCTATGGGATAAAAGATTTTCTGAATTAATGGGCCAAAAAATGTATGTTTGGGCTTGAAGTTATAATTCAAAAATCTGAATTTTAGCCCAAAAATTTGCAGCCGCACAAGGCATGACACATGGTCAGCCTCATGTTGTGGGATCCTGACACGAGGCTACCCTTGTGCTGAGAGTTCCGTACACGATGTGTACCTCTTGCTAAGGAGTCTAGCATGAGGCTTTCTGTGAATGGAGCCATTTTTTCCTTAATTCCTTCCCTTTTTTTGAAAGACTTAGTTACTTGACAAATCCAATTTCTTATACTCAAAAAACACAAAATTTGGACTAAGAATAATCCAAAAAACAATATTTTCATCCCAATATCCTTTGTCTGCAAAAAAAAATGCCAAATCTATCTAGAAATATATATATATATATATATAATAAACCAAGCAAGAAAGACCATGTATTTTTATTTTCATTCTCACGACTTAATTCTTCATGCATTTTAGTTAAGAAGAATCTACTGTTGGGTCTCCGGAGCCGCCATCGGCAACTCTACGCACAATGACATCCTTGTGAGGAGGTCTCCACAAGGTACCATCCTTACCTTTGAGCACTTTTCTCACCAAGAAGAGTGAATATCCATTCCTAGCAAACATCAAGTTCTTAGCCATTTCCTTCGGTTAAGGAGACGGTCAAATGTGTTTTACATCCATTTTACTCTCTACTAACCACTGCATGTTAGTGACCATAGAAAAACAATCCAAGATATTATAAAAGTCATCTCTAACATCATGCAAAAGTATAAGTCTCATTGACATTATCATCACAATTGAAGCGCTAGGTAGGATTTCTTTCCTCACTCACATAGTCATTAAAATTCTCATCAACTAGGATATCTTCATCACTATCTTTAGGAGCTTCATCAAGGAAATCATCATTATCTATCATGCAAGAGTTCAATGTTGAGCAAGTTCTTCACACAGGGTTATGCCATTACACACAGTAGAGTGATTAGGTGAATAATTCTTAGAATTATAAATGTCAAACTCCACATTATTATTTTCATCCTCTAGGGTTAGTGCTCCCAAATGAAAGTCTATATTTGTTCTTTACATTTTGAGAAAAGGTCTCCCCAATAAAATTGAGGTTGCACCACTATTGTGCATTATGTTAAGAACATAGAAATCCGCCAGAAATATTAAATTGTCTACCCTAACCATTACGTCCTTAACTAAACCTCGAGGGATAGCTTGGGAGTGATCGGTTAATTGGAAACTCACCCTAGTTCCTTCAGCTCACCTATGTCTAGGTTCTCATAAAGGCAAGAAGGAATAACATTGATAGATGCTCCTAGACTAATCATAGCAATTTTCACCAATTTACAACCTAAATAAATAGGAATTGAAAACATGTCAAGGTCATCACATTTATTGGGAAAATTTCTATGATTAAGAGTAGCCACTCCCCTTATTTTCAATTTTCCGAAGTGGTTTGTTCCTCTTTTTAGTTCATGCATCTTTCGAGAATTTAGTATAAGAAGACACATGCTCAATCAAGTCCAAAAGTATAATGATAACAACAACCTTCTCGAAGATCTTACTTATATGCTCATCAGTGGTTGTCACCTTCAGCCTTCCCCTAAGTGCACTAGGGAAAGGTGGTGGAAGATTCACCCTCACCTCGGGTGTTGGAAGTTCCTTGACGGGATCCTCCTTTACAACCAATTCATTATCTTTTAAGGTAGTTTTGTTGCTCTCCATGACTAATTCATCTTCTTGTAAGATCTTCTTCTCGGGCTCATGCACCTCCTTCCTGCTTCTTAGCTTCAAAATGCTCACATTACTTGGGTTAATCTCCGATTGGGAAGGAAACTTATTGGACTCTTTGGCCTTAAGTGGGCTCACCAAGGAGGCGAGTTGTCAAACTTTGATTTCAAGATTTTTAATGCTCGAAAAGGCCCTAGTCCCAAGATCTTCAATCTCACGCCTTGTGCGCTCCGATAAAACATCATGCTTCTTAGACAACTGGGAGATTTCTTCCAGAATCTCTTCTTGATCTGACTTGTAGGGTTAAACATCATGCTTCTTATACCCTTCTCCTCTTGCATAGGGTTAAGGCAGATTTTTTCACCTCGATTGTACCCTTGAACTTGATTATCCTCAAGCCAGTGGAAGTTGGGGTGATCGTGGTACCCAGGGTTGAAGGTATTCACGTAGGGGTCTTTCCTCTCACCTCCTTGGTTCCCATGGAACCTTTGTTGTTGTTTCCCCCAACCAAATTTTTTCCTAATGAAACCATTGTTCAAGTTTAATGCCCTCACCTTCTCCAAGTCTTCCACCACTAATGGACAAACATCGATGTGATTATTGAGACTGAAAATTACACAAATCTTGACTTGTTGAACTCCACCTCTCATGAATTCATTCATCATATAAGAAAGAGCTTGGACTTGCTCTTCTAGCTTGAGAGAGTGAGATGGCTCATCCACGGGCTTCACTCTAGATCTTGTACCAAACTTCCTTGTTCCATTGGCTATTTCTTGAAAAAGTTCCATCGCATCCCTCAGGTTTTTGTTGGCGATTGAACTGCACGCGGCATTCATCATTCACATGTCATCGTCACACAACCCCTCAAAGAAATAGTTTACCAAATCCCCCTCCTTGAAAGGATGATATTGAAAGCTTGCCAATAGCCTCTTGCATTGTTTACAATACTCATAGAGGGATTCATTAGCAAACAGAGAGATATTGCAAAGTTGCTTCTTTAACTTCATAGATTTTGAAGTTGGGAAGTATTTCTCTAGAAATCCGTGCTTCATGTCCATTTAGGAGGTGATGCAACCGGTTGGAAGGTAGTAAAACCAATCTTTGGCTGCATCCTGAAGTGATAAGTGGAATGAGCTCAAATTGTAGTCCTCCTCCTAGACTCCCAGCAGCTTCTTGTTTGTACAAACTAGATTTAACTCCGAAAAGTGCTTGTTCGGATCTTCACCGGCCATTCCATGGGAATTTGGCAAACACAGGATCATGCCACTGTTAAGCTCACAAGTAACATTGGGTGAAAAAGGTGGGAAGAAAAAGAAAAAGGGTTGATTCTCCAAGTTAGGAGCTATCAACTCCCTAAGTGTTCGATTGTCTTCCGCAACCTCTATAGATTCTTCAGTTGAAAAAGCTAGTTCTTGTTAACCCCCACTCTAGTTTTCCTCTTCCTTCTTCTCTGGCTATCTGCATATTTCATTAAATAGTGTAAAGTCTCTAAGTTCCTGGAACGGGTATGTATCATAAACTAGGAACCAAACAGTACTCAGCTAGAAGAAACACTAGTAAAGGGATTAGAAGTACACATACAACTATCACAAAGGCTCAATAGCAAAATAAAAAACAACAAAATAAAAAACTAACTAACTATTTAACTCACACGATGTGCAAGTTAACTATTAGACCTTTAAAATAACATCCCCAGCAACGGAGCCAAAATTTAACCCGCCCTCTCGCTAATAAACCATAGGAGATCTCCTAAACCAAGAGAAGGTCGTTAAACATGAAATTTGTATTGTTGCTCCCGTTCCTACTACTGTGTTACCAAAAGGGTATACAGTGGAAAGTACAAGGCTTTTCCACAGAGATATAAGGAATATAAGAGCGAACTACACACAGCCGTGATTGGGTCGTTAATCTAATCATGCTTCAGGAATAATCAGTGTTGGTAAAATGGCCTTTTAGGAGGGTTTCACTAACAACTACTAGCATGCAATTGATCACGAGAATAAACTATATATACTAATATTTGGGGAGTATTTTCTTAACATGATTAATGTTGTTTAAATCCTCTATTTCATCAAATAGAACAACTATAAACCTATTCTACTGTTCATCACACGTGGTGTGGTCGATGGTCTACACTTCCCCATACCTGTCACGTAGGGTACGCATGTAATCTTACATCAGCACCGCCTCTTTAATTATGGCAATACAAGACCAGCCATGCCTGCCGTGAAGATCTAAATCTCTCCTGTGATATTAAATTTTGGGAACTACACAACGAATAGTTCACCATAGGCCTAAAAAGGCAAAGGGGGCGAAGCACATTATCTATGGCTCTGGGGTTGCAAAGCTAACCCTAGTTTGCTAGTCTAGATATCTCTTTTCGTAACTCTTTGGACAAACTATCCGGTTTAGTAGTGCGTGGCCGATCGTAATGTTGACTCGAAAACCCACGTGCACACACCCACATGGTTCTGGACTATCGTCACCCCAAGCACATCTAGGTTTCTTTCCATGGGGGAATCAATACTTGTACCTACATGAAAGTATACTACGGTGTGTTCCAATCATATTGTAACAATCATGCAATTATCAATAACATGAGAAAAAAAGCCAACATAATAGTCACAAGCACGTAGAAAGGTAGATCTAGGGAATATCACAAAACAAACATTGATTCATGAATAAAAACACAATCCCCAAGTAAATAAACTACTCCCTAAGCATTGAACCCAAGTATTTCATTGGATTCAACGCTATTGGGCTAAATAAAAATAAAGAGGAGAAAGGAAAACAACTTAGTGAGAAGGAAGAGAATTTTCTCTCTTTAGCCTACTCTTAAAGTCTAAAAATGAGTATAAACTTAAACCCTAGTAAACATAGGTCTATATATATAGTATGGGAAATTGGACCTAGTAAAAGGCTCAAAATGGCCTAGAAACCCTAGTAGCCGTAATTTGCATGGCAAGTGGAGAATGGTACAGCCTGTGCACGGCCATACTGGAGTAGGGCATGCAGCACAGCATGGCCCGTCCAGCCTTGTGCTGGTGCAGGCTGCACAGTCTGACACGGGCCTTGTGGCTTCGTATCGGGTGGGGAACACAAACGTGCATGGACCTTGGGCTGGTGCTTGGTCTAGAATTCTGATTTATAAGCCTCGTGTCGTTATTCATGGATATTTAGCTGGAAGGACTTTTTTCTCATTAAAATAGCATGGGTCGTGCTATTTTTTACCTAGTTGGCTGGTTTCACTTTTGGAACTTAGAACGGCGAGGACCATGTAAAAGAGAACGGTCCGCTCCCATGCTTAACCGTTTGAGAGTGATTTTTGATCATTGGTGTCGCAGCCCACATGGATGTGCTTAACCCATGTCAGGTTTGTTGCCCAACTTGTGTAAATTTGTACGAACCGTGCATGGCTGGTGTTCGCTCGTGCAAAGTCTCCTGCCGGTTAGTCGGTCGGCCAGCTGGTTCAGCCAGTTAGCACCGTATTCCATTCTTAACTTTATTGAACTTCAAATCCTCCTTTTTCCATGCTCATTTCCATATACTACCATGTTTTGGAGTCTGTAGCTATCAATCCACTACTATCCCGGGGAATGACCTTCGATATCTTCTACCATTCTTTTGAATGACCTTCAAATATCTTTTACCATCCTCTCGGATCTAGGGAGAATCCAGTTTCTCGTTAATACAAAGTGTCCATTAGCTTCAATTAAGTCTACAAAACTCAAAATTTAGACAAGAAAATCAAAAATGACGTATAAACCCTTTGTCATGTGAACCTAACAAAAACTAGCAATCAACCAAATAAAGATGATAAAAATGTGTCAAATGAATCATTAAACGCATGCATAAAGGTGCACATCAGTGGGGGAGTGTATAATATTTCTGTTGAGATTATATGATTTTCCATGTGTTTCTAATTTAGGAAAAGTGATTCTTGACTGAATGACCTTTATGTTAGGAAGAATACTCCTGTTGAATAATCCTTAACGCATATGCTTATATATTCTTTTCATTACCATACTTTTCTTGTTGTGATAGAATGGCTCCAAAGAGGAGTAAGCGGGAAAAAGGAATAACTTCCCGGAGTCAGAAAGGTAAGAAGTCGGCTAGATTTGAGAGACAAGAGATGACAACTTCCTTTCCTCCTAACCCCGCCTTTATGGTTGATGAGTTCATGGGGTTGGCCAACATTTCTTGGAGTACAACCCGGAGGTGGAGGTATTTAAATAGCCCAAAGAGGACCATTTTGGAAATGAAGTTTGCATTCAAGTAGACCTTGGGAGCTCTAAGTACCCATCACTTATTTTCTAAGTCGGATAGGCCTAGAGGGCTTCTTATAGATGCACTCCAAAAATTATATAATGTGGACTTTGGAGTGTATGGCGACCTTAGAGCAATCAACGGATAATGATGGGAGGACGATCATCCATTTCAACTTGGATAATAACCCACCCCTCCCGACGTCGATAAATCAATCAATGAACCACGAGAGATATTCCAACTAATAACCAAGAGGAGGCTCGAGTATTAAGGGTCAAAGATAGAATTTGTAATGTTGCTCCCATTCCTACTACTAAACTACCAACAATGGTAGATAGTGGCAAGTACCAGGGTCATCCAATGAGATGTTAGGAATCTGATAATTCACTACGCACCACCGTGATCCAGTCGTTAATCTGACCACGGGTTAGAAACAATGAGGGTTGGTAAAGCAAGCATTGGGGGGTTTCATAACTAAAATTACTAGCATCCAAATGATCACAAGAATAAGCTATATAAACTAGCACTCGGGGAATATTGGCTTAACATGTTTAATGTCATTTCGATTATCTATTCCATCATACAACTTTAAGCCTATTATAGTGTGTATAACATGTGGCGTGGTCGATGTTCAACACTTCCCGATACCTGGCACGTAGGGTGCACACGTAATCTTCATCGGCACCACCTCCATAATTATGGGAGTGAAACGACGACCCTAATTTCTGTGTGGATCTTAATCTCCCCCGTGTGATTACATCCAGGGCACTACACCACGAATGCTTCTCCCCAAGCCTAAAAAGGCAAAGAGGGTGAAGCACCTTATCGATGGCTCTAGTGTTTAAAAGCTAACCCTATTTGGCCTCTCAATCTATCTCTGCCTGCTACCCTTTGGACCAGATATTTGGTTTACTAGTGCATGGTCCATCGTAACTTTAACAACGGTAACCGACATGGACAAACTCACTTGGATCTAGACCCATCGTTACCCCAAGCGCATCAAGGCTTCCTTTTCCGAGCGGTATCAATTCTTCGGAAACATGAACGTAGACTTTGGTGTGTGCTAACTAAGTGTTGCAATCATGAAATTCACAAACATTAAGAACAAGCCAACATAATATAACAAATCACAGATAAATAGGTTAATCTAGGAAATCTCACAAAATAGACATTAATACATCAATACAAATATCATCCCGGAGTTAATTACCTACTCCCTTAGCCTTGAAATCAAGTATTGCATTGGATTCAACACTTTTAGGAAAAATAAAAATAAAGAGAAGAAAGAAAAATAAGCTAGAGAGAAAAAAGAGTATTTTGTCTCTTTAACCTACTCTTAAAGATGAAAAGTTGCCAAAAACTTAAACCCTATTAGAAAAGGCTTCTTATATATAGTAGTAGGGAATTGGGCCTTGAAAAAAAGCCTAAAAATAGGCTGAATAGTAGCCTCAAAAAGCACGGGGGTGGCATCAGGCACGGGCTATGCCAGCCGAGTCTTCTTCATGCCAGCAAGGGTCATAGGTCAAGGCATGGTCAGCAGCCTCATGCCGGCACGGGCCGTAGGTCTTGGCATAGACCGTATGCCTCGTGCTGGCATTATCCATGTCAACCGGCATAGGTCGTGGGTCATAAATTCATTTTTGATGTTCTGATGAGCATAATGTATCATTTGGAGTGGCTCGTCGGATGGAACTATGTTTTCTCATTAAAATGGAATGGGTCATTTCATTCTTCACATCCCATGGATGGTCTTTGCATTAGTGACTTAAAACGACATGGACCGTGTGAAAAGGAATGGTTTGTGCCCATACTTGGCCAAATTTTAGAGTGGAAAAAAGACACGAAGCACGGGCAGCAGGGGTCAGCAGGATCTAGGCTGGAGGGCGCTAGCACGACCCGTGTTTCTTTACACGGTC
>JAULKM010079011.1:0-11666 GCA_032355605.1 Rubia tinctorum
TGAGATGCCAATCCCTTCACCTCTATAGGCCTAGGGAGAAGCATCTATAGAAGAGGCTTGAGATGTAATTCGTTATGGGAAAAATGAGCATATAACAGCTGGGCTGCTTGATGCATTTTCCAAATTACGGAGATGGTGTCAATAGAATAAAATGTGGGCACCTTTGTGTGATAGGCGAAGGGAAGTGCTGACTATCAATTACACTATGTGACATAAACATTAGGATAGGTTTATAAGTCTTGTATTTGATAGAATTTAGGATCAAAGTATTCTACTGATCATGTAACAAAAATATCCCCAAGTATTAGCTTAATATAGTTTATTCTCTTGTTCCTGCATGTTCAGTAGTTGATAGATAAACCCCCCACCCAAAAATCTTGTTTGTAAAATTGACTATTCCTGACACGCAATCAGATTGACGACCCGAATTTGAGTTTTGCAAAGTTAATTTTTAAATTCCTAGCATATCTTTGGACGGCTCTGGATTTTCCACTTGATACCTCTTTGGTAGTTTAGTAGTGAGTACGGGAGTAACAATACACATCTTTATGTTTGTGAAGCACCTCCGAGTGTTAATTATATCTCCCGTGAAAAAGATGATTTATTAACAACCCCACTGAGTGCGAATCATGGACTATTGCGGTACTCTTGCCCAAGTGGTTCCATCTGCTCCCGTCAAGTTCCACCAAAAGCTGCTTAACAAGAAAGGAGATCCTTTTCGGTAAGTCTTTAGGACTTCCTTCCTGTATTTCCATCGAAATGCTCAAGCAATTTCCCAATGAATCATTGGGTATTCCTTGTTGTCCAAAGGGAAGGTTATCATCCTCTTCTCGTCACTGTCCGATGTTTGCTCCACGGTTGCCAAAAATTCGAAAGTACACCTAACGTATGTCCTGGAGTACATCTCTAGGAAGCCCTCTACGCCTATTCGACCAGTAAGTAGGTGACGGATTTGAGTAGGCCCAGTGCTACCAAGGTATCCTTGCACGTAAACTTCGTCTCTAAGATGGTCCTCTTTGGCATATTTAGATATCTTCATTTTCGGACCACACTCCCTGTAATGTTGGCCAATCCTATGAACTCTTCAACAATTGCGGGGTTAGGAGGAATGGGAGTGGTCGGCCCTTGTCTCCCAACTTTAGCCAACCTCTTCTCTTTATCACCTCGGGAAGTTGTTCCTTTCTCCGACCTACTTCTTTAGGACCCATTATACCACAAAAAAAAGGAAGATGGTAATGGCAAGAATACACAAACATAGCATCAAAGATCAACTAACAAGAAAAAAATCACACAACCATTCTACCTAAACACCCTACACATGGAAAACCATGTCATCTCAACCCATAGATCATAAACTTCCCCCACACTTAGTTTGACAAAAAAAACATGCATATAACCCATATACTTCCTTATGACATCAAAATTTTCGAACTCCTGCCTCCCACATACAACATAATCATGCTAAAAAAGTAAGGAAACATAAAATTCTAAAATTTACCCGAAATTGGAGATTAGGAGCTGAAAATCAGACAAGAAAAAGAAAGGAATGCTTTCTCTTGAGACAAGTTGTCCAATTTTTAAAATCCTCAAACTATGAGGTGAGGGTGTGTGTTTTTAGGTACTTATAGTGGGTAAAATTGTCTTTATTTATGGTAGAAAGTTCTCTAACTTCATATTTGGAGTATCAAAGACCTTCTAAAAATGAGTTGTTTAGGAGAGAGGCAAAAAAGGTAGAAATGGTTTGGTAAAAATAAAAAAAAAATTGGAGTAAAAGCTGTTATGGATTAACTCCCAAGGAAGGTTTTAATGTTTAGAGTAGTACACTGACGTTAATAGGTTAGGGAGGAAGAAATATGTAAGAAAAAAAGGGACGGGAGTGCAAAATTCAGATCTGCCAGAATTCAACACTTCTGCCCATTTGTAGACTAGCACGAGGCATGATCCATGCCATATGAAGGCCTCATGCCAGATCATCTTACACGGGCCAAGTGTATTGCACGACCCGTGCTTCCCTGACACCTTCATCTTTCTAACATTATTTCACCAAAATCCAATTTCCTTCTAACCACAAGCATGAGACTTGATCTTTAAACTCAAAAACTAACCAGAATTCCACAAAAAATCCTTTATCACACAAACACAAACATGCAAAATTCAACTACCAAAAACATAAAAGCATAGTAAGGAAAAACACAACATATTTATTTCCGTCCTCATGACTTATTATTTATTCATTCTACTTAAAACAAACCTACCATTAGGTCTCCAAAGTCACCATGTGCGACTCCACCCAAGATGACATCTTTGTGGAGAGGCCTCCAAAAAGTGTCACCCTTACCTTCATGCTCTTTGCTCACCATGGAGAATGCATGTCCATCCTTAGCTAATGTCAAATCCTTAGCCATTTGCTTGGGCTTAGGAGGTGGTCGGGGAGGTTTTAAGTCCTCACCACTCTCCACCAACGGTTGCAAGTTAACTGAGTATCAAAAAGCAATCCATGATAGAAAGATCATCACTAAACTTATGCATGACATAGGTGTCATCAGCAACATTTTCTCAATCAAACCTCAAAATATGATTTCTCTCATGAATCTCATAAAGGCATTTGTCATCATCAATCATGAAAGTTTCATAACATTGAACAAGTTCATCACATAAAGATATAACATTCACACAATAGAAGAAATTGGTGAAGCATGCTTAGACTTGTAAATTTCAAAACCAACCTTATCAATGTCATCTTCTAGGGTTACCATTCCCAAGTGAACATCTATTTTGGTCCTTGATGTTTTTAAGAATGGTCTCCCCAATAAGATTGGGATTTCACCTCCATCGTAGACTACATCAAGAGCATAGAAGTCTACCGGAAACATTGGCTTTCCTACCCTAACAATAACATCCATAATTATACCCCTAGTGATAGCTTGAGAATGGTAAGCTATAGTTGGACAATAACCCTAGTGTACCTAAGGTCACCTCTGTCAAGATTCTCATATGGAATAAATGAGATAACATTAATATAGACACCTAAGTCAATCATAGCATTCTTCACCAATTTACCACCTATAGAAATAGGGATCGAAAACATTTTGGGGTCATCACACTTTTTAGGTATGTTCTTCTGAGCTAAAGTGACTACTCTCTCTATTTTCAATTGACCTACTTTTCTAGTTGATTTTTTCCTTCTTTTAGTGTAAGAATATTTCAAAAATTTAGCGTATGAGAGAACTTGTCAATGACATCAAAAATAGGAATGCTAACCTCAAGTTTCTCAAAGACTTGGTGAATTTGAGCTTTGTTGGTTGCCTTGCCTTCCCCGTATAGTACTAGGAAATCGCAGAGGAGGTTTCACCCTTGCCTCGATGGTGGGGAGCTCCTTTGAGGGCTCCTCCTCAACTACAATCTCTTCTTCTTCGAGGCTGGCCATCTTTTTCTACCAATTTTGTGTCCTCTTGTATGACCTCATTCTTGGCCTTGCATACCTCTTTCTCGCTTCTCAATTTCAATGCAATCACATTGTGTAGATTAACCTTGGATATGGATGGTAGCTTTCCAGATTCCTTAGCCTCTTGTCGGCTTATCGAAGTGGTAAGCTGACCAACTTGCACTCCAAGGTTCTTAACACTTGAAATGGCTCTTCTATTGAGTTGCTCAATCTCCATTCTTGTTCACTCCACAAACACATCACTCTACTTCACCAATTGTGCAATTGCATCTAGGATCTCCTCTCGGTCCAACTTGTACAATGGAGTATTGTTGTTGGAAGGCCCTTCCCCCCAGGTAGGGTTAAGGTGGTCCACCTTGGTTGCACCTACGGTTGTCCTCACGCTACCATAATTTTGTGTGATCACGGTATCGGGTATTAAAGGAATTCGCATAGGGTTTTTTCCAATCTCCTCCTTGGTTCCCTCGGAACCCTTTTTGTTGCCCCCTAGCATATTTCCTATTTCCACCATTCAAATCTAAGGCCCTCACCTCCTCGAAGTCGTGAACCACTTGAGTACATGTATGGGTCGGGTGATCAAGATTGCAAATGCCACACACCTTCACTTGTTGAACTCTCCCTTTGATGAACTTTTCCATCATGGAAGCAAAATCTTTAACTTGTTTCTCAAGTTGGGAAAATGAGCGGGCTTCTCGAAGGTCTTCACACGGGATGGGATACCCAATTGTCTTGTACTATTAGCCATCTCCTCAAAATGTGCTATTGCATGTTTTGGGCTTTTGTTCACTATAGAGCCATTACACACCGCATTCAACATGCGCATGTCTTCATCACATTAGCCGTCAAAGAAGTAATGCAGCTAATCACCCTCCTTGAATGGATGATAAGGTAAACTAGCCAATAGTCGCTTGAACCTCTTCCAATACTCATACAAAAACTTGTTCGCCAGTCGAAAAATATTGGAAAGTTGCTTCTTCGGACCCACAGACTTTGAAGCAGGAAGTATTTCTCAAGAAACCTCTACATCATGTCCATCCAGAACAATAGTCTTCCGTCATGTCAACTAAATCCTCAAGAACAATAGACATTCCCTGTGGAACATCTGCTCTAGCTCTCCTCCTTCTCCTTCTTCGACCACTTGCATTTTTCGATAGGAAGTGTAAAGTTCCTAAGTTTTTGGTACGAGTATATACCATAAACCAAAAACTAGACAATACCATTTCCAAATGAAAATACTGGCAAATAGATTACAAGTAACCGGAATAACTATAGAAAAAAGCTCAACACAATAATCAGCTAAAACTACAAAATAAATAAATAAAACACTAACTACTCTATCAACTATTAATGCAAGTTAAAAATTCAAATTTTAAACTAGCATACCCTGGCAACGGCGCCAAAATTTTATCTACACTCAGCGGGATCACTAATAAATCTCATATTTTCATGGGAGATGAATTAACCCACGGAGCGCTTGGATGCAAAGATAGATATTTTTATTGTTGCTCCCGTACTCACTACTAAACTACCAAAGGGTGCAAAGTGGAAAGTCTGGGGTCGTCCACAGAGATGCTAGGAATTTAAAATTTAAATACGTTAAACTTGCAATCGGGTCGTCAATCCGATTACGTGTCAGGAATAGTAAATGTTGCAAACAAGGTTTTGGGGGGTTTTTTATTTATAAACTACAAAACATGCAAGAACAAGAGGTCAAACTATATTGAGCTAACACTTGGGGATATTTGCGATACGTGATCGGTAGAACACTTTGATCCTAGATTCTATCAAATACCAAACATATTAACCTATCCCAATGTTTATGTCACATAGTGTTGTGTCCATTTTATACGGTTATTTTGGTACTTTTTGGATTTACTTTTGTACACTTTTGAGCTCTAGATGTGGCATTTTGCCTTGAATTATCTAAGGAGAGTTAAGAGCGACTTCTGCACTTTTATAAATTTTCTAGGAAATTTTGTGTGACAAGGAAATTGTTTGAAGACTTTGAATACTATCTTTGAATATTTGAAGACCTTATTTTGAGCTTTAAAGAGTTGAGAAATTGAAGTGAAGAGAAGGACTTGAGACAAGAAAAGAAATGAAGAGGCTTCCTTTGGTCCCTCTCGCGAGTGGCAACAGACGAATGGCCGAAAATCTTTTCTACTTTCTTGTACTATAAATACCAAATCTTATCCTCTCTCTTTCCTCTCTTCTTCATCGCGACCTTGGAGCTGAAAAGCCTTGGTTTTTATCTTCTTTTCTTAGTTTTTGTAGATTAGTTATGTGTTTTTATTATCTAGGTTAGTTTTCAACTTGGGAGCAATTGATTGAAGCTTCCAATACCATGTAGTAAGAACATCTATTTCACTCTTTCTTGAAGCATTTTTTATTTAGAATTTATGGTGTTCTTAATGCAAATGTTTTCTTCATTTATGCTACAGGTTATTTAAGAATATGAAGTGTTTGTATGATTAAGTGTTAGGTGTTAGAAAAGTGTACAATTTCTTAGCTCTTTGACATGAAAAATCCAAGAACATGGAATTAGAACTTTTTGTTGTGAAATAATGTTAATGTTGCTAGGTGAGTATTTTAATGTGGATTTTTTATCATATTTATCCTAAGGCAGCACTAAAGGTTGAATCTTGAATGCTGATTGTTCTAGGTTAAACCTAATGAATGTTGTGTTTGGTTAAAAGGCTAGGCATTTGGTAGAATGCTTGCAGTTGTTATTAAATATATGGTTCTTCGTGTCTGATGCCATTAATGAAATACCTTTATGGCTTTGATTTTCTAAAGTGATCATTAATGAGGTTTGCAAATAGTCATTGAACGCTTTTGGGAATTACTATTAAGAAGAAACGAATGCTGATCTTCAAAATGGAAGAGATAGTTTTCCCCATAGATAATGAATGTGATAGAATGAGTGAATGGTTCTATGATCTATAGGAGGTTTGGAAGTGGGAATCAATTGCCCCCAAGACTTTGTTATTTGTAGTTTTTATCCCTTTTTCTTAGTTTGTTACATGATTAGGATAGTTCTTTTACTTTGTTGGTTGTGTTGTGCTTACTTTCATAACATAGGAAAAACCAACCCCCCTCCCTCTTTACATGATTTTATACATACATATATCTAGGCTATTATCCACCTAAAATGGATAGTCTTGAAGCTGAAGTAATGGCGCTTATTTTGTGAATGGAATCAGCTTTCTTTGATGGTTATTTTGAAGTTCGGGTGGAAGTTGATTCTCTGGTTCTTCTAAAGATGGTTAAAAAGAAATAAAGGTACCATGGAGGTTAGAGCATCTGCTCAGAACTATATGGAGTATTTATGGTGAGTTATCCTTTTCCTTTTCTCATATTTTTAGAGAATCAAATGCAGTGGCAGATGGACTGGCCAAATTAGCAAGTACAACCCCAAATTCTTATGATTATACTCACCAAAATCTTCCTAGAGATTTAAAAGGACTTGTGCTTTTAGATGCAAGGGAGTTTCCATATGTGAGAAAGCTGTGAACACTTTTAGAAAACATATACTGCTGATATCCTTTTAATGCAGTTTGAAGGCCACTGGGATCAAACAATGGTAGAACCTGAAGGAGCAGATTGCAAGCAGAGCAACAATAAAATGCTATATTTAATGGTTGTTTTTATGCTTTCAATCAGAACAAGACCTGCTATGCTTTGAGTTTGAATTGAATCTGATTCTTTTGGAGCATCAAGGAATTTGCAGTACTAATCTGCAATAGCTATGAATTTTGCTAGCTTAATTGTTCAATCCCCTTCTTGTGGCGAATTTGTGCTTCGTTTTTTTATCACTAACACGCTCCTTGAAGTGATATTTCTGGCGGCTAAGTTGCGTTTCGATTTATCGATCGCTAAATTGCTTGCAGAAGTAGATTAGGATTGAAGTTATTAATTAGTCTTTCTAGCTCGTAATGAAAGGGTTGTAATAATACAAAGTGTAATCTATACTTATGGATTTTATGGGCCATTTGGCATTTTATGGGTGTGGGGAGCCCAATAAACTTCACCCTACCACATGGTGGTTTATATATATATAAAAAGTAAAAAATTTATGAATTGGATAATTGTGTTGCATAGTAGTTGAATAATTTTTTGAATTAATATTAAAATTGTATCCCGTCGATTATTATTACTGTTGAGCACAATTATAAGCTAAATCGACTTTTATTTGCATAATTATTTTTCTTTGGGAATAATTATTATTTAAAGATACATGAGCTAATAATATACTAGAGTTTAAAGATTGAGTCCATCTCTTTAAAGATGGTCTTTCCATTAGTCATGGAAAAACCAAGGTTTAAAGTGCAAATTAGAAGAAATGAAGACAAATTTTTTGGGTTGCATGAATCGGGTTATAAACTTTATAACTACATGTTGCACAATAAATTTTTAATATTGCAACTAGTACTTTTAACATTTTATTATTTTAATTAAACCCAGTCTTTCCATAAACCTATGGAAAGACGGTATTTTCCAAGACTTTGCCTTAAAGATTCACTTAATTTGGGTTAGTAATTTAAAGTTTTCTTATTGGGTTTGTGATCAAGAGCCAAAGTTTAATGAGTTAATTTTACTGGTTGAAATTAATTAATGTGTTATAAAATCTTACTGGTTATCCGATTAGACCGATTAATAAATAATAAAATCGATGAACACCGATTAACCGGTATAACCTAATAATCGTAACCGATATTAAATTAATCGATAAGCCAAATTAGTACTAGTTTGGTTTTGATCGTTATCAATTTTTCAATTTCTTGATTAGCCTACTAGGACGCGCATTTGAAGAGACCCTGCCCGCTCGGCCCACCAACACTTGGGATGGGGTGGGACTGGGTTGATCACTTGATCCAACTGTGAAATCAGGGGACTTTGAACATGTATGTATTAAATTATTAGAGTGATATTGTCCGTATTTTGAAAGATGATTTTTTAAATATAAATTATGGAAATACTAAGCTTTAAATTGTAAATTAAAAAAATCAAGGTAACATTTTAAATTGCATTAATCGGGTCATAAACTTATACCTTGCATAATAAATTTTCAATATTTCAACTAAAATTTACCTTTCTATTATTTTAATTAAACTACGTTTTTCCATAAATATGGAAAGACGGTCTTTCCAAAACTTTGCCTTTATAAAATATCTCCAAACTTTTTTTCCAAGTGGAAAAATACATTTTTTTTTACTTTTTTAAAAATGTTAACATGTACACAAGACGGGATCATTTTATAATTGATTGAACAAATGAGGTGATTTAACGACTATTTTTCTTTATTGCAACAAGGTCCTTTTAAAATTGAAAAACTTTTAAAATGTATTGTAGTCTATAAATAATTATAGTTTGACCCTAAAATATTACGATTGCTCTAAGCGTTAGTCGGTGTAACAAGAGACTTTCTCTAACATATTTCTCTTCTGAATATTTTCGTCGGAACACTCACCATTTCCATACAATCGAACTCAGATTGTCCATCATTTTTTGGACAGGTAGTTCATTAAGCCACAAATTATTTGAAGCGGGAGAGGAGTAGGCCTAAACTCGACTAGCAAACACGAAGAATCACATTATGTATAGGTACCTGGATTTCCGTCATCCACGTCATCTTCCTTCGATGACTCAACACTGTTGTAACACCGTCAATTGTTGTTTTTAGAAGAGCTATTTGACAGGACTATATTCAGGGGTGAAGGAATCGATGATAAATTCAACCAAATTTGTCGATCGCTAGGGCTTTCAGAATCAGATGACTTCTCGATTTCTCTCGCAACATGGGAAACAAGCAATGCATTGTGTCCACAATGGCAGTTGTTTGAACTCAATGAGTACGATCCGAGAATAATAATAATTTGGGGTGGTTCTGGTGAGGGAAGGTGAAGAAAATGAAGACTCTGGAGATCAACAATGGCAGAAGGAGAGGAAGGGGACGTTATAGGGATGTTAAATCGGGTGACATTTATGGGTGATGTGGTGTTATGGTAATGTTGGTAGTGGTTGAAATAAATGAATTAGGCTTGTAAAACAAACAAGACTATTTGTAATTTTTTCCCCGATCGAAGACGATGAGACGGGTAAAATTATAACCTTTTATGCCAACCGCAGTGATACTAACAAATTTGAAAAAAAACGTCACTTTTGTCAAAAGTTTGGGCATTTTTCAAAAAAACTTATATGTTGTCGGCATTTCTAAAAATACTAGAAACATTTTTTGTCCAGAAAAATTTAGCAAAAATATTAAGAATATTTATCTCATTTACACTATATTTTTGTCAAAAATTTTCAAGTCAA
Organism: Rubia tinctorum; assembly: GCA_032355605.1. Taxonomy (NCBI): domain Eukaryota; kingdom Viridiplantae; phylum Streptophyta; class Magnoliopsida; order Gentianales; family Rubiaceae; genus Rubia; species Rubia tinctorum. The sequence goes on from JAULKM010079011.1 coordinate 9,761, forward strand.
TACCGATCAACGATAAGATGTAATGTCAATACAAAATCACATGATAACTTTAAAAATACTAGAGATTATATTGGCACGAGGACTAGAATTAGGGTTGCACGATCACTTTTCAAAGCCAGTATAACCATTAACCTCAACTCAGGAGACTTTTCAAGGTTAGTGTCTAAACGACGTCGGCTTCTTTTGCGCTGAGCTTAAACTCCATGAGCCGGAAACCCGTAGAAGCAGGGGTGCCGGTCTTTCCATTCTTCTCGAAGGCATCAAAGCCGCCGTTCACCGCCGCCGGAGGAGGAATGAAATTCATAGATGAGCGAAGCCGAGAATTACTACTCGAAGGATTTCGAGTGGGAACATCTCCGGCATGAGATCGAGACCGACCCCCCTTTCCTCTACCACTCCCTCCCCTTCGTCAGCGATGCCGACGATAACAACGTTGTACGCTCCACCAATTCTTCCAACTCTTCGCCACTCCAAGATTCCGACGCCACGCCTGGAATAACTTCCACTCTCGCCATTCCACCGGAAAGTTCTTCAAGGTGCGTGTTTGCTTCGTAAGCTTGAATTCTGCATTTTGGTGTCTTTTCTGGATTAATGGTTATTATGGTTGCATTTCAAATATGCAATCTGTCTTGAAAGGCAGTCTTTGAGGCGATGCAGCTGAAAACCACAATATTTATCTGTGTTTGCTGTTTATAATTCTGTATCAGATAAATGGTATTTCTTTACCTATTCTGGAATTGTGTTGTTTTTTGTTGATGCTGACATTCGTGTCTGAAAATGCAGGAGAGACGGTACTTGCTCAAGGAGTTTCCTGAACTAGCTTCATGTGGGGTCCATTCCAAAGTTTTGGAGGTTGGATGTGGTTATGGCAGCACTGCTCTCACTATTTTGAGGTATAACCGCATAACTTTACCTTTACAGATATCCAGGTTATAGTTTGAAAGTAAGCTAGTGAAATTTCTGTCTCATGAGAGTTAGAAAATTGGTATTGGAATTGCTGGAAGTGAGTTGAAGCAGTGAATGATTGTCGTTTGAAGATATCAAAGAAGGCAAGGTGCTAGTCTGAGGAGTGAACTTAATGAATATTGAAATATTTTTTAGATCAATTAAACTAATAGGTAAGAGAGAGCTGATGATCACAGACACTCGTTTCATTAATATTATGTACACTTGATCTTTAGGATAGGGTTTGCTTTGCTGGGTTGGGTTGGGTTAGGTTTTTGGTTCAATGTTTTGTTGGTGAACTTGGAGGGACAGATTAAGTATAATGGTGACAATATGGTAAATCTGAAGTTACAACCAAAGAGTTTCAATTTATTAATATACCTAGCTATTAGTCTGAGTCAGTTTTTGATTTCTAAGATGTGGGGGTTTCATTCAATTATTTTTTTAGTGAAAGGAAAAAAGCCTCTTCGTACAACAGGTATTAGCTTTTTACTGTACTTATAAAGCTTGGAATGCTAGTTTTTTTTGCCTCCCCTGTGTGTCTAGACTGTAGATGACATAGGTATTTAGTCTATACAACATATCTTCACTTTTCTTCTCTTGCAGTTATTTGTAAATCAGAAATATGACATGTGGTCTTCCTGAAATTCTAAATAGGGCTAAGGAGGACATTGTAATTTATGCCTGTGATTGTAGCAATTAGGCTATTAATAGGGCACAAGAGAATATCTCTGCTGCAAACTTGATCTCTGCTGAGGGTCGTTTCCATCCCTTCTTATGTGATGTTTCTGCATGTGGAATTCCAAAATGGTTGGCCTGTAGCTCTTGTCAGGAAAGATTTACAAAAGAGGTATGCTAGTTCTTCAGTTGAATTTTACGTTGTGTATGTGCTTTATATGAACTGTATCTCTTTATTGATAATTAGAATAGTTGACTGGTTTCGAGCCTCATTCAGATATAA
>JAULKM010079021.1:0-11665 GCA_032355605.1 Rubia tinctorum
TTAATTAACATAGAATGGATGCCACAAATCAACCACAGTCCATCTAAAATCTAAGTAAGTGTACTTCAAAGAATCTAGAGCATTTGATAGAGGAGACTGAATGCAATTTAGGAAAGATTGAAGACTGAGCTTCGTTTTTATCATGGTCCAACCACATACTTGATGAAATAACACTCGTACTTAAGCAATATGAAACAAGAAAATTACACCGTGGATGAATATTTGCATTTTCTGGAACAAACCATGAAAAGGGTAATTTTGCGAGAGGATGATGCATTTGTGAAGAACATGTTTATCGAAGGACTAAATTAAAATCTTCAAATACCAATTAGGCTTCAATATAATGCTTTAGTGCAGGACTTATTGGGGAAAGAAAAGTTGCTTAAGTGTACCTTCAGGTTGAAAAAGTTCCCGTCCTACAGCTTTATCAATCAAAGGCTTAGGTTTGACTTGAGGAATCATCTAATTTCGGCCGAGTAAGAGGGACAATGATGGAAAGCTTTGGTCCTACCCAATTCTATTCAAAGCCTACTTTTAGTTGTAATGAACTAAGAATGAAAACCTCAAATCAACAACAATCAATGTGAAATCAAGGTAAGTATAGTTTAAAGAATCAAGAGCACCTTCGGGAAGAGACTATAATTGCTACTTGGGAAAAAAATTAAGATCGGGATTTTTTTGTATCATTTTCCAACCACATACATGTTTTAATAACACTCATACGTAGTAGGCAAGCAATAAGATGCAAGGAAATCATACCATGGATGACTATTTGCAATATCTCGAACTAACCATTTGCAATATCTCGAACTAACCATGATAGAAAGGTTGGTATGCGAGAGGATATTGCATTTCTGAAGAACTTTAATGTTACAGGACAAATGGAGAATGCCCAAATACCAATTAAGGATAAACATAATGTATCAACAATAAGTGACTTAATTTTTAAATCAAGATTGATTGAAAGTAAGGTTGGTTGAAAGTTCTCTCTCTCAGTGTTGGCGAAATACACCATCCATGTGTGTTCCTCTTTTCAGCCAAAAATCCTTCTTCTCTTTTCTTAAACATCTGTAATCTTTTTGTGGGGAGTTCTAAATTAAAGAAAAGGGTTAAGTTAATCAAATAAGCTCTCAATCAACATTATTTGGATAAAAAGAGAAACTTTTAATTGAAGCTAAGACTGGAGCAAAATAATCAAGTGATCTTATGGAAAACAAGGCAGAAAATGTTCATATGGGAACCAAGGCAGGAACATATCTGGCAGGCAGTAACAATCCTATACCCAATTATAGGAAGCTTTGGTCCTACCCAGATGTATTAAAATCTTACTTTTATGTGTTAGTAATGAAGAATGGTAACCTCAAATCAACAAAAATCAATGTGAAATCCAACTAAGTGGAGTTTAAAGTATCAAGAGAAGCTTCGGGAAGAGACTATAATTGCTACTAAGGAAAACATTAAGACTAGGCTTTTTTGTATCATGTTACAACCACATACACGTACGTAAGCAAGAAATAAGATGCAAGGAAATCATACCATGGATGACGATTCGCAACTTTTCCAGGAGCCTGCTGCATGTGGTACTGTTTCATTGCACTGCTGTTAAAGGCAGCCCCAGATATTGAAGAGGAAACTCTCCTCTTTAAACCTGCAGCCTACTTGTTAGCAGTTGCTTATCCTCCTCACTCATTTTTAATAGAAAACCTGTGTCTTATCTTCATTAAATGCAAGGCCAGTTGTTCTCTGTAATTCCTTTAGAACTCCCTTAACCCCCTTCAAAGATTTTTGGTCTGCTGCACAGAAAATAAGGAGGTCATTAGCAAAAGGAGGCTCTGAACTCCTATGTTTCGGCATCTTTGGTGAAAGCCAATTTCCTTAGTCTGAAATTTCTTCTCAAGTAATCTGGTGAGGTACTCCATGCTTAGGACAAACAAAAGGGGGGAGAGGGGGTCACCCTGCTTCACCCCTCTTTTACCATCAAAATAGGTTGATAGGCTTCCATTAATTGAGATGCAAAATGAGGAAGAGGTGACACACTTCCTGATCCAGTCTAGAAACAAAGCTAGCAGTTTCAGCTGCTACAGCCATTTAAATAAGAACTCCCAAAGCTGGAGTTTATTTTAAAGGGGTGGGGTGGTTAGGAGGCTTGGTATAGTCCTTTTGCTCCTCTCTTATCTCCTTGAAAACTTCCGAAAATTGTGGAGTCAGTTCACTAGATAGGGGTAGGGGTGATGATGGAAATGGATGTCGCACAATCACCTCTTCCTTAACTTCTTTGTATTCAACTACCGACTCCTCATCCCCTTCGAACTCGAACCCATTATTCAAGGTGACCTCGCTCACCGTATCTTCGAGTTCGACTTGGGATAGTGTATCTTCGGAATAACGATCTTCTATTCGGATCACCACTTCCATCATGTTGTTCACATGCCCCTCCAAAGCCTTGAGTCTTGAGGAAGTTTGAGCTTCCACTTCCTCATTAATATTGGCTAACTTGGTCAAGTTTTCTAATGTATCCATGATCTTCGCATTTTTCAAACTTAAACTTTTTTCTTCGGCTTGGTTTTGGGGTATGGTATAAGGTGGTGGTGGATAACTATATTGCTTTTAAGTTTGGTTTTCCGGCTCATTTTCATACCAGAAATCTAGATTACCACTCCACTCCGGAATGTCAGAATCATGGTATGGATACCATTCTTGAGCTTCTTGCTCTTGAAAACCATCAACTCCATTCTCTTGAAAGCACTATTCATAATACCCTTGGTTTTGAAAACAAATGGTTCTTTCTTCTTCATAGTGTATATCCCTCAACATATAGCAATATTCGGTAGGATGGTCGGAATGACAAATCCTACAAAACATTGCTCGTTGAGCCTCTCTTCTCATCATGAGTTCCTTGAAGGTGAGACGTTCCATATTTTTTATTCTTATCAAAAATGTCAGAATGATATTGCAAGGATTCTTGACAATAATTCACCAATAATTCAAGCAATACTTACTCCAAACAAAAATAGCCAAAAATATAAGGCAAATAAAACAACTAGCTAATATTCAAAAAAAAAATATGCCCAAACACTTAAAAATAAACGTCCCTTCTTCGGCTGCGGTGCCAAAATTTGGGAGGTCTTCTCCGTACCTCTCAAAGATACAATTTATCATCCCTAAATTCTTACTAAATACAATTAAGTAGATAGTGGTAAATTGGGGTCGTCCACAGAGAAGAGGGATTTCTTAAGGGTTCATGCATATAAGGGTGGATATAAGCCTAGATATATATATACATACATACATACATACATACATATATATATAATCATGTGTGGGGCGATTTGGGGTTGTTTTTTAAAGTTATGATAGTAAAGAAAACACAATTAGCAAGGTTAAGTAAATATGCAAATCATGCAACAAGCTAATAAAAAGGATAAAAACTACAAATGACAAAACCTTGGGGGCAATAGATATCTGCTTCCGAACCTCTTATCCATCACTGAACCCACAACCTATTCACTACTTTAACTACTTGTGGTGAAGATAAATCTTCTACCCTTCTTTGATAGTAGTTTACAAGAGTTAATTCAAAATCTCACGGTAAACCTCACTATTGACCCCTTTAGTAGTTCAGCGGCTAAAAGTATCTCATTAGTGGAATTAATTACAAAGAATCAACAAGTTTGGTAATGCTTATAAACTCTTCACCTTGTCAAAATATTACACCAATTCATGCAGTTACACAAGATTAGCCAAGAACGTTCAATGTTCATGAACTTCTCCTATTTGCTACAGAAAACAAACATGATAAAGAATTCTTCATTATCACATTTATCTAGAATTTATCAAATCATCAACCATATTAGAAGATCTAATTCATGCCTTTGGATTTCTAATCCAAAGAGAGGATAATTAGCTATTTTCTCCAAACCCTAACAAGAAATCATACAAGCGATTCATATACTCAAACTTCCATCACCATTAATGCATTCAACAACTAAATTATAAACACAATAAATGCACAATAGAGAAAGCATTAAATAGATAGAAATGATTCTCAAGACGCGTATAAGGAAGCTTCAATCAATTGCTCCCAAGGAGATTACTAACCTAGATAATGAAAACACATAACTAATCTACAAAAACTAAGAAAAGAAGAAGAAGAAACTAGGGTTTCAAACCCAGAAAATCACAGAAGGAAGAAGGAAGAAGGGTTCTGATAAGAGATGATTGGGTTTGGTATTTATACGAGACCATCGCGAGTCGTGACAGAGTCTAGATTCAGCATCTTGATTTATTTCTTCTCCTTGTCTCAAGTGATGCTCTTCACATCACTTTTGTTTAATTCTTCTAGTATTCAAAGATCAAAAGGTCTTCAAATTTTCAAAGATAGTTTTCAAAGTCTTAAAAGTCTTCTGACATTTGCCTTGTCATACAAAATCCCATAGAAAAGTAATAAAAGCGTAAAGTCGCTCTTAACTTATCTAAGATAATTTCAAGGTAAAATGCCACATTTAGAGTACAAAAGTGTACAAAAGTGAATCCAAAGAGTCCCCAAAATAACCATATAAAATGGACACATCAAATATTGACCAGTGTCTTTGTGTATCCCTCTTGTTGCCAATGAGACTTTAGATTAAAATTGTAATATTTAATTAGCGTCTTTGCGTAAATGGGTTTATCCATTATCTATTACAATCATACATTGTGCAAAATTGAGATTAATAGATAAGGGACGGGAACTCCATAAACCTCGTCCTAATAATGATTTATCAAAAAAATATTTACTCTATAATTAATATATAAAATAAATTTCATAGCAGTATGAATTTGAAATAATTTAATTTTTTGAAGTAGTTGAATTGAATTTATTAAAACTGAGCTGAATTTGTTTAAAATGAATTGAATTTACTAGAGCCAGAGAGAATTGAGCTAAAATTATTAAAATTAATCTAAGTTTTTTATATTTGAGAACAGTTAAACTGAATTTATTAGAGACGAATAAAATTTGATAGGGTCGGACTTTTCTTTTGTGAGTTGTGGCTTTTTTATTTGTAGCAGTGACATGTTTGAAATATAATGGCGCGCATAAGGTTGTTGACGTTTTACTGTAGTGATGGGTTGTTTCAAAATATAATGCTGCAGGAGGTTGTTTGCGCTTTAGTCTTCTAATTTTTTTGTTTTGTATGTTTGATTTTTATTTATCAATCGGTGATTTTTCCCAAAAATTCACTTGGTTGACTTTTAAAAAAAATTAAAATAACATGGCCTAGCCCAACCATGAGAGAAGTGGCTAAAAATCATCTTCCACATCCAGCCTTAGTTGATGGGTCTGGTCTAATATTTTAACTATATATTTGAATATTTAATTTATATTAATTATATATTTTTTGTCATAAATTTAATTATAATGTGCTATATTTTAATTTAAATAAAAATTAATTTGTCATAATTTAATGCACTATTCAATATTGAAGTGGTCACAAAGCCTTATTTTAAACCTACTAGCATTAAACATGTCCACATTATAATTGGTGTGATTAATGGGCCTATATATACTTTCTTCGCCCTCTATTTGTTTTCTGATTGGCAATCCGGTGCAGCCATGGGCAGATATGGAAACGAAAGAGGTAGGAAGAAACTCATGGTTCGGTTAGTAAAGGAGATAATAAGAGAAGATTGAATCGCAAATGGGAGATTGATTGAAAAAGAGGAGAAACTTTCGGGAGAAAGTGAACTTTGAAAGAAATCAAATTAAGTGAAGTTATGCCAATAGTGGAGCACCTAACTAATTGTGAGAAAGTGAACCTTCGAAGGAAATTGAAAAAAGTAAAGTTCTGCCAATAGTGGATCTCATTTATGGGGTGATACTAAGTGCCTGATTACGGGCTATTCTGATTCTAATTATGCTGGGGATGTTGACAGGAGGAGATCTATAACTGGCTATGTCTTTACCTTGGGTGGTTTTGTTGTTAGCTGGAAAACAACTTTGCAACCTACAGTGACTTTGTCTACTACGGAAGCAGAGTACATAGCTCTGATGGAGGCTGCGAAAGAAGGTATATGGCTGAAGGGGCTAGTTGGTGACCTTGGTCTGCACTGCGATTAGGCTACTGTTTATTGTGATAGCTTGAGCGCTATATGCTTAGCCAAGGATCAGGTTTATCATGAGAGGACCAAGCACATTGATGTCAGGTATCATTTCCTGAGGACTGAGAGGAGAATCAGTGTGAATAAAGTGGGAACTGCTATTAATCCTGCTGATATGTTCACCAAGCCTGTTCCACATAGCAAGTTTCAACAGTGTTTGGACTTGCTTAACATCAGAGATCATTAATTTCCCGGTGGGGCAGTCCCGGGAGTGGAGGCAGAAGTCTGCTCATCTGGCACTGTAATGGTGCATCTAGAGTTTTTGCTTTAGGGATTCAAGCTAAGGTGGAGATTTGTTGGTATGCCTTGAATACATATTAGTCGCTTCGACAGGTTGGTAGGATTTAAGGCGGAGAGGGCTATATATAGTGCTCGTCCTTTTATTGTTACTCTAAGAGATAGGATTGGTCGAGAGTAGGAAATCTGTAATTCTGGCCTTTTCTCTCTAGTAGAATCCGATCTTGGTCGGCCGTGGATGTAGCTAACTGGTGAACCATGTAAATTCTTGGTGTTTTGTCTTTCGCTTTATTTTGTTTGCTTGTTTTTTCTCGGGTATTCCACACAACACATATAAATATCCAGACTTGCTCAACACAAGAAAGGATGTTGTGAGGAACATGACCTTTCTACTATGCCAATTTTCAAAAGTTCCTTTAGACACACTCAATGCAACAAAAGCAGATAAAGCAGCAAAACCATAATCCAAAACATATAAGCCCCCGTCACGATGTACTTTGCCAGTAACATCAATGTAAACTTGTTCAAATAGTGAAAGAGGAATCATCAAAGCAAATAAAAATATTCATATCACGAGTCAACATTCTGATTGACAACAAATGTTTGGTAATTTTGGAACAACCAAAACATTAGACAATGATAATGAATCAGAAACCCAAGAGTGACCAACATGCGCAATGGAAAAAGCAAAACCATTACCAAAAATAACACAGTTGTTACCAGAATAGGTCATCACGTGATCAAGATCGGACTGACAAGAAGTCAAGTGGTTAGTTACGCCAGATTGGCTACCCAATGTGCATGCTAAGGAGAATATGGTAATGAGGCAGGAGAAGAAGCTCAAGATACCAAGTGGGGACACATCGAGGTAATTTGACCAAATATTTTACACCACTGACATTGCAATTGGTACCATTCATCGTGCAACTTAGAACAAGAAGAAGAAACATGGCCCGGAACATAACACCATTGACACCGTGGCTGGTCACCAACCTGCCACCTCTTGATCATCGTTAAAAACATAATAGGATGAATGTTAAGGATCAAAGATAGAGATATATATATATATGTTTCTCCCATTCATACTACTATACTACAAAAACTGGTAGAGAGTGGCAACTACTAGGGTCGTCTATAGAGATGTTAGTAATCTAATAAATAACTAAACACAACCGTGATCGGATCATCAATCCGACTCGATCATGGGGAATATTTTCATAACATGATTAATTTCCTTTCGATCACCAATTTTACCACATACAAGAACTATACCATATTCTAGTGTTTTTATCACGTAGTGAGGATAGTGGTCAAAACTCCCCCCTATTTGTCACATAGGGGTGCACATATTAAATCTTCCATCAGCCTCGCCTGCGCAAGTAGGAGAGTGAAATAACATCAATGGCCAATTGAGCATGTCTGATTCTCCCCCGTTCGATTAAGTTCCGGGTGGATCACTACCAACGCAGTACCCCGGGCATACAAAGGCAAAGGAAACAGGCATCTAATCGATGACTCTAGGATTACAAAGGTAATCCTAGTTGATACTTTGGCTATCTCTACCTGTAACTCTTCGAAACTAATATTTGGCTAACTAGAGCATGGTCGATCGTAACATTAACAACAATAACCTACATGCACACACCCACAAGGTTCCAGACAATAGCTACCCCTAAATTCTTCTAGGTTTCCTTCTCCGGGGGGTGGCAATAGTGCGACAACATGAAAGTAGACTTGTTGTATCATAACTAAGTGTTAAAATCATGCAATTCACAAAAATATTAAGAACAAGCCAACATAATAATACAAAAGAACATAGAATAGGTCGATCTAGGAAATCTAACAAAATAAACATCAAAACATGGAAAAAATAGGTCCATGTATATGATAGTAGGGAATTGGGCCTAAAATGGCCAAAAATCCTAGCAGCCGCAACCGGTACACGGGGGGAGGGGGAATCTGGCATAGGTCGTAGCCTCTTGTCAACCTGTACCAACCGGCACTGGCCATCGGTTGGTACTCCATTTTTGCTCCTTATGATTTGTGTCCCACGTCATTTGGCATGCCCCATTGGCTGGACCCTCATTTTGCTCAGTATTTCGGCATGGGATGTGTCGTTATTAACACCTCGTTGGCTGGTCATGGCATAAGTGACTTGGAACGGCGCAGACTGTGTGAAATAGGACATTCCGCACCCAAACTTAGCCAAATTTCGAGTGTGAAGAAGACAAAGACACAGGTCAAGACGATTCAACGAGGCCCGTTCAAAAACTTGGCATGACTCGTGTTGGGTAAAACGAGCCATTTCGAAGGCTCCTGGCACTGGTCGTGTGGCATGGAACATTCCGTGCTAGGTGAGGCCCTCGTGTCGACCTAGTGCGGTCCGTGGTGGCCGTGGCTCATCTGGTAGGCTGACTTGTTTGCGTTCTTACGGGTAAACTGTTGATTCGATTTAGGAGTTCTTGTAGTCAATTTTACAATGCTCGAGAAGAAGAATCCAATGGTACCATCCACAAGTGCTGATTCACCTAGGATATTTCCAAGAACTCTGTGCAATCCCATACAATGATCCCTCTGTTTCTTTCTTAGCCTTTTTGACCTTCGAATCTGCCTTTCTTGGGCTCAATTCCATCTACTACCATGCTATAGAGTTTGTGACCTTCAATCTATTATCATCCTTGTAAATGGCTTTCGATATCTTCTACCATCTTTGCAAATGACCTTCAAATATCTACTACCATCATCACGGATGACCTTCCACAAAAAGATAATTAAAAAGTACCCACGAGCAACTTACTAATGAGATCAAAATGGAAGATCTAGGTGCCCATGAATACAAAGTGTCTATTGGCTTCAATTCAGTCTACAAAACTCGGGATTTAAATAAGAAAAACAAAGTTGATTGTCGAAACCAATTGTCGTGTAACCCTAATTATAATTAACTATCAATCAAACAAAAGATGATAATAAACGTATCAGTCACGATGAGCCACAACAATGAAAAAGAATAACAATAATTAAATTATTCCGCACCGGGAAAACTGCACAAGGAGCGAAAAAAGTAGGATACCAAAGGTTGACACGTGAAGGCACGCTCGCCAGAGAGGGAACACGCGTGTTCGTGACAAGCATGCGTGACTACATACGTTGTTGAAAAGGCTGGGCGCGTGAATCTTAGAACAGATGATGTTCACCTCAAAATGAAAACAACGCTTGTTTTTGTGGATGATGACACTTGCCAGTTAAGATGACGCCGGTGACGATGCTGGTCGGCTCAGAATAAGCGACGCTGCTGATCACAACACCGATGAATCTCTATTTTGGGAAACAGTAAAAAACCAAGCTATGATACATAATAGAAAGTAAAACCCTCAAAATATTATGGATGTGTTTATTAATATATGGTGATTACAAAGCGTATACAAAGTATCAAAAATATATAAATAATGATATATATACAAAATCAATCAGAATGAATATTTCTCTCTTACCTAATTTTAAATTAATTATATCTTTATTATGTCAAACGAGTTCATTTGATGATTAGCATGACTAATAAAGTGTTTTAATATTCAATTTCAGTTACCACAAAAAATATATTATAATTTTAAAAATCTTTAAAAAGAATTTTGACATATAAATAATTATAATTTGACCTCAAAATTTATAGAAATTATATTTTTATGATTGGTGTAACGGTTAGTCGGCGTTCTCTACCTTAAATAAATTACACAAATATTAATGCACTTAAATTCACCCAAAAGTTGGTCGTGTAGTTTTGTCTGCCAATTTTTAGTTTTATCGACGGGTCCTTTTTGCTTGGTAAAACTTCTGTTAGCTTCCGATCTGATTTATTTGACAGACATGAGAAATTCGAGTCAGAAGTAGTTTTATTACTTACTTTCTGGCAATTCTATTTTCAAAATTAGATTTGTAGACCGAGCGGACTAGTTCTCCAGTTTGATTCGTGTTAGAGAATTTTACAGATGCCTTGATTCTGGAAAACAACACGGAAAGTCTCTTACTGGCTCCGAGGGGAGAACCGCATAATTTAATGAGACTGACTGGGAAGGGATCTCAGATTCAAGGTTATCAGTCCAATATTGTAGCTAGCATGTAGTTTTCTCTAGTCAGACCAGGATTAGTTAGAACGATGTTGTCTAAGACCATTATCCTTATTTTTTCCTTCTTTACCTTTATTTTTATATTAGTTTTTAGATATGCTGTAACCGACATTTAGATACAGAAATGGTTTCTTTGAATCATCTCTGTAATCTTACAAATTGCCTCCCTCGGTGGAGTTATTGTGCTTTACTTTTATTTTTTCATGGTTTGGGGAGCCTTATATAAAATCCCTTTAATTAAAAAAAAGGAAAAGAGGGAATGTGTAGCATACGACATGCCTTTCTTTAGAACACAGTCGTTGTAAGAAAATTAAAAATGACGAGGATGCATTTACTAGATGTATCCTCTATTTTTTTCCTATTTTTTTTTAATAATAATGAAGATGACGCATTCAGCGAATGTATCCTCTATTTTTCCAAATTTTAAAAATAAATAATGAAGAGAACGCATTCAGCAAATGCATACTCTATTTTTCCAAAATTTAAAATAAATAAAATAATGAAGAGAACGCATTCAGCAAATGCATACTCTATTTTTCCAAAATTAAAAATAAATAAAATAATGAAAAGAACGCATTCAGCGAATGCGTCTTATTTGTATCCACACCTAGTTACTGTAGTGTCGAATATAGAATTTTCTCTGATTTAAGCTCCTTTCATCATACAAGATACTCCCATGTCCCAGATAAATTTGTACAATTTAACTTTTAGAAGTCAATTAAATCAATGTTTAACTATTAATATCTTTATTTATGTGAGTAAAAAATACTTTGAAAAATAATTTGAAAATGTATGTTATGATGAATCCATCATAAAACATGATAACATTCTTACATATATAATGATCTAATTTCATGGTCGAAATTGACTCAGTTTGACTTTTGTGTCAATTTATCTAGGACGGAGGAAGTAGATGATTTCAAGGTAGGGATGACAGTGGGGGTTTATTTTGATCGAGATCTGTCTCGCATCCCCCCTAATAGTGGCGGGTATAGAGGTAGTTTTAGTGGGAGTGAGGCGGGTAGGCCCGTCAAATGGGTTAATTGGATAAACCCATTATCCAAACCCAATTAACCCATTATTCAATGAGTCATTATCCATTTAACCCATTTATTAATGGGTCTTAATGGGTTGGGTCATTAAATGGATAACCCATTTAATACCTC
>JAULKM010079039.1:0-11665 GCA_032355605.1 Rubia tinctorum
TCATTTTAATAAATTATAAATACAAATTAAATGAAACATAGCTCGATAATATTGTAATTGTAAGAATGTGAATCAACATAAATGAAACACTCCGAAATATACTCAAATCCAATATGAAATTTAATAAATGACATGACTAAACTCGAACAAAATTCCCGTAAAAAAAACTACAAGACAATAACCATACTTGAAAATAATCTGACCTGATCCGACCCGACCTGAATATAACCCGACTCGATCAAACTCAACAATAATATGACCCGATTCGACCTAACCTGAGTTAAAAAATGACACGACAGTAACCCGACACGAGTGTAATCGAACCCGAAAAAATGCTGATACGTTTTACCTCAACACGATAGGAACCCGACTCGACCCGATCCGACTCAAAAAATAAATATAACACATTTTAATCCGACCTATTTTAACCCGAACCGTTTCCGACCCGAACCCGGTATGATCACCCGAATTGATATCACTACTTGGAGGTTTATGTTACCAAAAGGGTTTATGAGATGTTGCATTCGCCTAAAACGGCAGTGTTTACCCTTATGAAACAAAAACGACGCCGTTTTCTGTGCCAATCCCCACAACTACCCCAATTTTTTAGGAGAAAATTTGCTTCTTTGTTCAAAACCCAGCAAAATCTTTATACCGTTTTGAAATAAGAGATCCTTATGGTGAGATTTGGGACAGTGCTTCTGAAGGAAGCTGGTGCAGGTATCAGCAAGACCCTGTCAGAGATACTGGTCTGCCCTCTCTCAAAACAACCATTAAGGTCAGTCAGCTCTTTGAAGTTTGAACCCAAAGAAAAATTTGTCTTTTTGGTTTAGATTAAGCTCTGTGATACGATTTTTCTTGTTTCAGATTATGTGAGAAAACAAATTCTTTGATCAGTGACTCCATTGGGGTGTCTTATCCCGTGAGTATTTCTTTATTTGGGGTTCACTGCACTAGAGAAATAGGGTTGTGTGATGTGTGATTTCCTTGTCTTTTGTATGTTTTAGATAGTGGATGGAATTCCTCAGCTTGTGCCAGCAGATGGTAAAATTATTGACTTAGAAAAAGGGTCCTCTGCCAGTTCAAATGTTGATTCAGATGGTGTGAAGACTGATCATCAAAGAGGTAGTAGCTCTTAGGATCATATGTTTTGGAACTCCGGTGGTTCCGAAAATAAAACAGAGGAGATCTCACGTGAACAAGGCAGTTGAGAGTGCATCTGTTGTTTACATCTGTAGTTATGGAATTGCTCTTGGCTTGCCTTACTCTTCCTCTTTGTATCAAGAGAATTTTGCTGCTTGTTTTGCTTCGCTTTTATTAACACTATGGATTCTAGTTTTCTATACTCTTTTATGGTTTCCAGATTGCAAATGCAAAAATTTCAATCTAACAGTGTAGTACTAATTGGTATGCTTGAAAGGCATTTAGGCGTTAAACCAGATACTGTGTGAAAACTAGATTCCTCATCTGAAGTGTGATTCTAAATGATAATTATACTCGGTTGTAGTTGCATGTGATTGATACTTGAAGAAACTCATGGATGCATAGTTCTGTGTCCTGTCTGTGAAGCTTTGTTCTACTGGCCTTGAATATGTGGTGATGATGGAGGGAGGCATGTCGAGCGTGCTACCGTAAGTTCCTTTCCTACTTTTTTTTTTGCAGGGAATATAGTAAGCTAGTTGCTGCAAGTGTTTGTGGTTCAGAAATTCTTTGTCCTGAGGTAAGACTTCTTCGACAGAGGCTTCTGCTGTCCTCAGCCATCTACCATAAGGTCCCCTCTGAATATCCAGCAAAAGTAGCAGTAGTAGTCAATATTCTTCTTTTTCAGCCATAAACCATAAGGTGCCCGCGGCCCTTTGCGCGAAAAGCAGCAGTAAAAGCTCCTTTGCCTTTGACAATGTAGCATGTCACCCCTACATGGAGTCGACCTTTTACATGCACTCAGGTAAAGAAAGCTTTCAAATGGACTCCTATTCCCTCCAATCCGAGCTTTTTCGATGAATCCCATATGGCCATGCCTCACACAGGATGGAAAAGTTGTCTGAAAGGCTCCAAGGTAGTACTTAGTAGTCTTTTTACCCATTGACTCAAGTAAGTTGGGTGTTATTAGTTGGGATACTGGTCTTGATTCATGGTATAAAAGAACATGTTAAGATTGCCAGCATCCCGTGACTTTCCACCCTGATTATTCTATTGATGTTTAGCTAGCTTTATTGCTAAGGTTATTCTTTCATTTCGTGGCTATGCAATTCATCATATGTTCAAGGTAGGTTGGAGAAAACTACTTCATCCGTTCTCTTGAAACAGACATATTCCTGTTTGGAACAATTTTTATTAAATTATGATCAGTTAGTGTATCACCAACATACATAAACCTTTGAAATAGTGATATCTCACCATTTTTTTTATGCAAGTGCGTGAAGGAAATCAAATGAAATGAGCGAAAAGATTAATGAACCGATGAAAATAGTGTGGGGTGTGTCAACTCAAATCCAACCATGGAAGTGGAAATAGTAATTGTACTACTTATTATAAATGATATTCCCGCCACATTAGCATGTGATCTTTTGGAGGATGTCTAAAATAAAACTGTGCAAGCTTGAGCGAAAGCATACTATATCATATAACTGTGGTCTGAAGTGAGTTATGTACTCCCAACCTACAGTTCAATGCTTTTCAATAAAATGAAATGTATCCCTTTTAGAAAAACAATAAGTACCGAATTAGGAAGTGCGGCGTTATTAAGATTACGGGGGGAGTAAGTTATTGAGTAACAAGCAGGCACTCACGAGAGCGTTCCTTATTTGAACCTTTTGTATGTATTGACACTTAAAAGTGTCATTTTAAATAAAGACGCTCTTATAAAATCGGATCAAACAATTGGAGGGAGTAATAAAATTCATAGCCGTAGCTTTGTGTGACATTGAAAGTTGACTAAACCAGAAGTGGATCACTCCAAAATGTGCAATAATATTCAAATTCATATCACTCTTTGAAGCAATTATAGGTGCAACCAATTTATGTTGAACACCCTAAATCGTCACACCCATTCCAACAACCCTTAGTTAGTAGAAAGTCTTTACCACACAACACCACAATATTAACACATCCTTATTTAGCTCCCACTTCAAATTATTGAAGGATCCGACATTATTTTGGTTAAATATAGGCAGTGGCGGAGCCACCAGCCCCCGCCGAGTCGTAAATTACGGGGAATATATAGGGTATAAATTTTGAAAAAAAATTATCAACCCCCTCTAATGTAGGAAAATGTTAGGAAAAAAATTTTCAGCCCCCGCCACAAATTTATCCTGCCTCCGCCCCTGAATATAGGCATAGACTTTAGAATTGGACAAAATGGCCTTCAAGAAGTTAACTTTCTGCTCATGCAACATCTTTAGTCCAAGAGTATGGCGAAGATTAGTCAATATTTCTTCATTTTTTGAAGGGATTAGTGTCACTTGTAACAATCCCAATAGCTCTATAGTAGCTACAAATTCGGATAATGATGAAGGGGAGACAATGGAGAAGATGTGTTGTAGTATTTGCTTGTCAGGATTGAAGACTGGGGAGGACAAACGTTCGCTCCTGTGCCGCCATGAGTTTCACCGGGAGTGTGTTGACCGGTGGTTGAAGAACGTTCGCCGGAAAACGTGTCCGGTATGCCGGTTCTTGGTGGAAGATGAAGAAGACAAGACAGTGAGGAGAGCTTTTGAGTGATGAAATGGCGGTATGGCTTTCTTCTTTTCATGTAGCTGGATTTTGATCATGCGGGATTATTTTCAAAAGTTATGATAAGGATGAAAAGTGTTTCTTTTGTTGTGTAAGATAAAAGGTTCCATTGCCGGGATCGAACGGGTCGCCTGGGTGAAAGCAAGATATCTTAACCGCTGGACGACAATGGATGATCTGGTTGGGCTTTGATTGTAAAATCTCTCAACCAAACAATATGCACACACGTACCCTAAAGGAGAATTGCTGGTTGAAGGTTTAAGGGAGAATTTTTCGAGTCTCGGACAATTAAGATGACCATATGGCAGTTGAATTTCAGAAAAACAAATGTGTTGTAAGACATGACGAAGATAAAGTTCTTTCCGGTATTCAATCGTCGGATAACTGTTACCTCTTGGAACAAGAAGTAAGATGTCTGAGTTTAAAGAAAGATGAAGACACTCTATGGCATGAGAAGCTTGGTCATATCAACTACAAAACCTTGGTGAAAATTGCCAATTCAAAGGCAGTACGAGGTATGCCTACACTTATGAGCAAAGGTGGAAATGTGTGCGGACCATGTCAACAAGGTAAACAAATTCGATCTCCTCACTCTTCGGTACAATATATTACTATCTCAAGGAACCTTGAATTTCTTCATATAAATTTAATGGGTCCAGTCAACACACCAAGTGTGAGTGGTAAGAAGTACATTTTTGCATGTGTTGATGACTTTTCCAGATACACTTGAGTGGTTTTTCTTACAGAAAAATCTGATACTGTGGATGTGTTTATAATTTTGGCGATAAAGTTGCAGACAGAGAAAGGAAGTCCGTTAGGAAAGATTGTCAGAATCAAAAGTGATCATAACAGGGAATTTGAAAATTCTCAATTCAGTGATTTCCTTGATAAACTTGGTATTCAACATGAGTTCTCTGCTCCAATCACTCCACAAAAGAAGGGTGTTGTAGAAAGGAAGAATAGAACACTCCAGGAGATGGAATGAATCATGCTTGCTGAAAAAGGAATACACAAAAAATGGTGGGCAGAAGCTGCTAATACAGATTGTTATACAATAAATCGTGTGTATCTTCGTCCTTTCACCAGCAAAACATCTTACGATATTTGGAAGGGCAGGAAACCAAGTGTATTTCACTTTCATGTGTTTGAAGCAAGTGTTATATTCTCAGAGATAAAGATCCACTGGCAAAGTTTGACAGTCGTAGTGATGTTGGGATATTTCTGGGGTATTCTGTGAACAACTGTACTTACCGTGTTTACAATCTACGAACACATTCTCTTTGGAGTCTATAAATATAGTTGTGGATGATTATGATGACAAACAAGGTTCGAGCGAAAAAGAAGATGAATCAGTCGAGGATCATGTTCCAACACAACACAATTTGCCTGAGCAGCCAGACTATGTTGGGGCATCTGAGCAATCGGGAAGTCATTCTGAACCTAAAGAAGAAGAGTATGTTGGAACATACTCCCCCACACCAAGTTTGCATGTTCCAACACAGGTGGTACCGGTACCTATCATAAGAAGAACCCGATTAATTCCTTGAGTGAACTACAAAGAACTGGTCGGACTGCAATGTTTCATCTCACTGATTGAACCAAAGAACTACAAGGAAGCATTACTTGATGAATATTGGATTGCGGCAATGCAAGAAGAGCTCGAGCAATATGAACACAATGATGTATGATATCTCACTCCTCGTCCGAAAGGGGTAAATGTTATTGGTACAAAGTTGATTTTCAATAACAAGTCTGATGTTGATGGCCAGATTACTCGTAATAAAGCTAGACCGGTGGCTCAAGGATATACTCAGGTCGAGGGAGTAGATTTTGATGAGACTTTTGCACCAGTTGCCAGGTTAGAATTCGCATCTTACTTTCGATTGCTTGTACTATGAACTTTACATTATGTCAGATGGATGTGAAAAGTGTTTTTTGAATGGAGTGGTGAATGACGAGGTGTATGTGGAACAACCTAAAGGATTTGAAGATACTCACTATTCACATCATGTGTATAGATTTAAGAAGGCACTTTGTGGTCTGAAACAAGCACTCAGAGCATGGTATGAGCGACTGACCAAAATTCTTCTCAAGAAAGGTTATCGTCGAAGGGGAGTGGATCGTACCCTATTTGTGCTTAATAAATCCACAAAGTTTTTGATTGCTCAAATTTATGTGGATGATATTGTGTTTGACTATACTTCATCGTCTATGGTACACGATTTTGTATCACTGATGATGACCGAGTTTGAGATGAGCATGATTGGAGAACTCACATATTTTCTAGGACTTCAGGTTAAGCAAGAAAATAATGGGTTGTTCATAAATCAAAGCAAGTATGCCTTAAATCTGGTGAAGAGATTCGGACTAAGTAGTGCTCGATCTGTACGAACTCCAATAGCAACTATAGAAAAATTCATGAAGGATGAGAAAGATGTCTCAGTTGATAAGAAATTATGCTGAAGTATAATTCAGAATCTTCTGTATCTTACTGCTATTCGACCAGATATATGTTTCAGCGTAGGTGTTTGTGCAAGATTTCAAGCTGATCTGAAGGAATCTCATTTGACTGTAGTAAAGAGAGTTATTCGATATGTTAGTGAGACTTATGACTATGGAATATGCTATTCTAAGAATCAAGATTCATGTCTTATTGGTTATAGTGATTTTGATTGGGCTGGTAATGTAGATGATCGCAAAAGTACTACTGGTGGTTGTTTCTTTATTGGCATAAATTTGGTATCTTGGTACAGTAAGAAGCAAAATTCGATCTCCCTATCATCTGCTGAAGTTGAGTATCTTGTTGTTGGGAGTTGTTGTGCACAGTTATTATGAATGAAACAAATGTTGAATGACTATGGAATTCAACAAGGGCCTCCAAATATTTTGTGTGACAACAAAAATGCAATTGACATCTCTAAGAATCATGTTCAGCACTCACGAACAAAGCACATTGATTTCAAACATCATTTTATTATAGATCTGGTTGAAAGAAAGAAGATTGTGGTGGCTTATGTTCCATCATATGACCAGTATGCTGATATATTTACTAAAGTCGTTGACACTGCAACTTTTGAATTTTTCAGACAACACCTGGGTGTGTGTCAGATATGAGGTATTTTCTCCTTGAAATTCCTCCGTACAGTTTTTTTTATTTTTTTGGTTCTGTTTTATTTCGTAAATAAATTCAGAAAAACAAAAAAAATTGGAAAGAAAAAAAAAAGAAAAAAAAGAAGGGATTAAAAAGGTGGAAGCTATGTTGGAAGTTCAAGAAGTTTGACATGAGTTGACAAGTGAAGAAAGGTAATGATGTGTCTTGGAAATGGAAAAAAGGTAACATGGTTAGAGAGGTGAAAAATGTAGAAGTTAATTTTGGTTCAAATTCTTTCCATCTCTCCACATTCTCTCTTTTTCGGCTATACACTTCTTATTCTCTACCAAAATTTCAAATTTGGAAGTTATCATGCCGATTTAGAAGTGTTTTCGAAAACCACCTTGCCGAACCAAAAATCCCTGCTGAGATATTGTCCAAAATAGCTACAATGGCCGGAAACAAGAATCAAGAGCATGTGCGGCTTCCTCAACTCACCTCCGGAAAACCCAAAAAGAAGAATGATGCACCAAGGAAAGGGAAATATCCGTATCAAAAGGTAACCAATCCTGAAACTACTCACATAGTTTGGGAAGAAAGAAAGTTTGGTTCCTTGGATGAATTTTTTTAGTGGGTGCAAGCAAATAGTCACCGTAGTTTTGACGAAATTTGAAAACCTGAAAGGGAAGTTTCTTGAGGTTGATAGAGAAGAGATATTGACGGGTGACATAGGAGATTTTAAGGATATTGAAAATTAGAATCCTAGGTTTCTAAGAGGTGCGTACAAAGAGCATAGAGGAAAACACATGTTCCATGCATTTTCGTATATCCCCGGCCCGAGTTATGTCCTCATTGAAGAGATAGATGATAATGAGGCCGAAGGATTGGAGGTGATCAGATCCTCTGATCAAATGAAAATTGTTCCTTTTGATGTTGTAGTTGCTCAAAGAAATGAAGAACTTAGGGCAATGAGGCCTGTAGTGATTGTTCTGTCTGATAGTGAAGAGGAAGCTGAAGCTGGGTATGTTCCAACATACCAGGAGGAAGCTGAGCATGAGCACCCTGTGGAAGTTGATGAACAAAAACCGGGTTTTACTGGTAATAATATGGGAAATCAAGATTATCAAATGGATGATGCTTATAGAGGATCTGCTTATGATGATGTGGAAATTTTCGAGGCTAAGAAGAGGGGGGATGACCTCATAATAGAGGATGTTGAGACAGAGCACTTGAAGACTGCTCAGAGAGAAGACCATGTTCCAACATTAGGAATTGAATTTTCTGATAAGTCTGGCTATGTTAGAACACATGAAACTGTAGAGGATGAGCAGCAAGAGGAAGTAGCACTTGAGTCAGAGTATGTTCCAACATAGGAACCAAATCTGACCTACTCCAATGATGAGGTCTTGGATGAGTTCATCCAGTCAAGACTTAGAAAGGAAAAAAGGAAGGAGCCAACAATGGAATCATCCAAGCTAGCCAAGAAAGCATGAAGGTATGACTGTCTCCTAAGAAGAAGAAACCCACACTGCCTCCTCCACCAGTAAGTGATGTTATTTTCACTATGTTTTATGATAATGGCTGTGAGAAGATGTGGGAAATTTTTACTCAGAGGAAGATTATACATGAGAGAGTAGTAGACCTGGAAGCATATAGGTCTAGTGCCTTTTATGATTTTATCAAATTGATTAGGATTGAAACTGTTGTTAATCTGTATGATGAGTATAACAAGCAGTTGGTCTGTGATGTTTACTCTAATATAATGGTTGGGAACTGAGAGGAGGATTATCCTTGGTGTGATAGAGTATATGTTCGGGGGAAGGTTATTAATTTTGCTATTGCCAAGATTAACAGACTGCTAGGGTTGCAAACACCAGAGTTTGGTGGAATTTTTCTGAGGAGATGAATGTTACTGATGATCATATATTTGTCAAGGTCTCAGGTGGTGTTAAGACAGAGTGGCCTGCAACTAGGTATTCTCAAGCATCCTATCTATCTTCCAGGTTTTTTGGTCTCTATCAAATTGCAGTGAATTGCTGTATGCCTTCTACTAACACTACAACCCTAACTAGAGAAATGGAAAAATTGTTGTACTATGTTGGAACACAGGAGCCCATTAATTTGAGGTTGCTCATACATCAAAGCATAGTGAGACAAGTCATCTCTCCCAAGGCCAAGCATGCCTTAGTTTACCCAGGTTTATTTTTTGCATTGGTCAAGAATGCAAAAGTGAAGGGGTATCTTGAAGATGAGATTGTGAAAATTGAGACCCTCAAGCCTAACAAGAATACCTTTGGGATGAAACAAGTCAGCACTTCTACAAATGGAGAGAGGAAGGCTAAGCCAGTGTCTATGAATGCAAGACTAGGAGATATTGCTATTCAGGTGGCTGCACTGGAAGCCGAGAAGGCTAAGATTCAAGCAAAAAAAAAAAACACTATTGGAGGCACATGCTAAGTGTTCTGCAAAGACTATGTTCCAACATAGTCAGTGGTTAATTTCAGGAAGAGCAGATTTCTGTTTTGTTGTTGAACTTTGTTATGTTTTTCATGGCTTTGGCATAATCATGGCCCCAGAGGGATAATATTTTTGAGGATTTTGGATATTATTTTGCCAAGATGTAATCTGAATTATTTCTGGATTTTTGGTTTTCGGTGTTCTTATTAATTCAGTTTTGATGCACTACTAGAATTACCCCGCTATAGCAAGACAAATTTCGTTGTAAAAAGTCTTCAAGTGGTTGTAATAGACAATTTACAACAAATATGTGTGTGGTTGTAAAGTGGTTGTAATAGGCTTGGTTGTAATTGACATTACAACCACTTTGCCCTTCCGTTGCAAAAGATGTATTTACAACAAGTTTGTACTTTGGTTGTAAAAAATCATCTATTACAACAAACTTTTATTTTGTAAATAAACTCAGTAAATTTCATTTGGCATGCTGCAAATGGACATAGAAACATAACTTTCCCAGTTGAAAAGGGACACAAACGCTGGAAACAACATTGAAGCAAAAAAAATGAATGTGTCGACAATAAATAATTACATCCATAGCAAATTGAGGTCCTCTAAAAAACAGTAAGTAAAATTTGAAGAATGAAATTAATCTATATAAAATTAATCTATGCAACAAAACAGATTAAATGTATTCACTGAAAAAATGAGTGAAAAAAGCCGCAGCATACGAAACTTAGAAATGTCCTGAACCACACATCCACTTCAATAGTCTGATTTCCACAACTCTCATTATATTTTATATCCCTAACCACATGAAATAGCAGAGCAATCACATTATCAAGTCTTAACAGCGAAATATACAACTAAACAAGTAATGATCGACATTATATTAAATAAAAAAACTAAACAACTTTTCGGGAAGGATGAATCGCCATATCTGCAGAGAAAAGAGGTTTTATTGATTAGAGAGTGAAAGAAGATATAATTAGTTTCTAGCAGTCTAAAATAAAATAAATAGGGTTGTAGATAGCTCAAATATGCAAATAGAACCTTGTGAAGGGATGCTCAAAGACATTTCCGGAGTAAGATAATCCAACACTGGCAGGAGAGTCCAAATACACAATGTTGGAGACCCGAGCAGTTTAAGTGTGATTAGCATATTTATACATGTCATCAACATAATGCCTAATCTCAAACAATCAACATAAAACCTAATCACAATGACTCAATCAACCACGATTTTTTAATTTATAAGGCTCGGTAAAAAACGAAGACATAATCCAAGATTCCCATATATATGAAAAGATATAATTTAGGGAGTAAATTCAGAACATTAGACCAGCTGTATGGAATGAGATGCAAGGTTGGCAAGCCATTACTCCTTTTGTTGTCATCGACACAGCATCAGTACTTCTCACTTGTAGTTTCCTATTGTACTCTGAAGCTAAGGTTTGTATTCTGGTAATGCAGACACGATGTAATAGCTCAGTTGTGCCACACTAAGACACTTGCACAAAAATTGTATCCTTCTGCTAGAATGGTGGAACTTCATGGCGGTCATCTTGTCAGCCATGAGAGGACCGAAGAGGTATGTAACATACATACAGAAACCTGAACATCAAAAAATGTACTTTAACATCAAAACCTGTCATTATAGACCCAATTAGCTTAGCTGCTCACTACTTTGATTAGAGACCTTATTCATATGTTTGAGAGTTCAAACAACCTAAGAAAGTAAAATGTAAGTATCTCTGAATGATATGAATATGCAAAATTGAGCAAAAATAGACTGATCCAGTGGTGAAAGAGCTTATTGATCAAAGGAAACATTAGAGATTGCATTGAGCTGAGGAACAATCTTTTCTTTGATTGCTTGATTTCTTCATCAGTATTTTCGGGATCGAGAAGTGTAGCTAAATGTTGGACCTTATTTTATTGATTCAGGTCAATAATGCTCTCCTCGACTTAATCAAAGCATCAGAGAGCGAAACAAGCCCAGATGAATGGACTAACTTGTCTGTCAAGAGTCCTGGTAAGTACCCAAAATGGTCTTCTGAAAGTTTTTCGGGCAGCATAAACCTTGAAACAATCACTATTAATTGGCCCTGTTCTAATATGCATAGGTATAAGTACTTTTGACCCTGTTCTAATCAACCAACTTCCATGGTTGTTGCGGTGATGCCTAGCAGGGTGGACGATGACGTGGATAACATACAGTAGAATCAACCCCGGGGGAGGAACTGGTTTAAGTTTCATGGTTGAAATCGTAGGAAAGATACATACCTTCATACTCTACCTTTTCGGATTATTTTTCTTGGCATTCGATTACATGAGAAGATCAATCAGAAGTCTAAGACCAGTTAAAGTGGGAGCTGCCCTCACATA
>JAULKM010079049.1:0-11665 GCA_032355605.1 Rubia tinctorum
TATAGATTCTTGGAATGATTTGATGTTGGAAATGTTGCTCAGTTAGCTGAAGCTTGTGATTATATGGTGAAGGGGATATTTCCTTGTTTTTTTCTTGTAAATCCTGGTCTTTTTGTTGGGTGAATCTATAGTAATTCCACACGTTTGTGTAATGTAATAACAGGTTAGAGTTTAGGTGATAAAATAAACCCGTAATTTGCAGTTAAAATGAGTTGATAACTTTCTACGTATTTGAGTAAAATGAGTTGTGAGTAATATAAATTATGGATCAGGAGGATAATTTTATAATACAGGTTGCTGGATTGGGTAATGGGTTTACCTCGGGGTGATTAAACTCACGGGTTTATCCATTTTTATCCCCTTTTAACTCGCGAGTTGAGATTTAAAAAATAGAGTTATAAAATAAATTTTTAAAATACAAATGGTACTCCCTTTGTCCCAGCCCAAATTACCCACCTATTTTATGACATTATTCTCTATCAAAGTTTGACCGCATATTTGAATAGATATATGAGAAATAAACATATTAACCATCAAACATGTTTCTCGAATGGTGTGCAATGATTGAGTTGTAATTTGGGATGAGACGGAGGGAGAATCTGTTCGTATATTTTGAATGCTTAGAAAATAAATTTAAAAAATATATGGTTTAAAAAAACATGCGAACAGTTTCCAATTTATATCTCAACCCATATAAGTTGACACATATGAATTTATACGGGTTGAAACTCACATATTGAGTGATTTTTGACTAACGGGTTAAGAGAGTTTTAATTGATACGTTTATCCAGCATTATAAAACGGATTAAATGGATTATGTCCACATAAATATTTTAGTTACCCATATTACCCAACATTTATTTATTCTATCCGTTAATTTGTCACCCCTTAATTAAAACACACAACCATAAATCATAATGCTTGGAGCTTGAATCCCGTCTCGCCTTTTGATTGACCGATTCAAAATGAATAATAAAAGTACCTTTCTTTCTCACGGTTGATAATGAATATATGAGAGGGTTATAACACAAGAACTTCTTAAAAGTATTTGAAATTATAATAAAATTTGGTTTGTTGGTGCTGGTACGATCGTATTGAACTTTAACAACATATATATCTACATATAACATAATGATCTATAAGCAATAAAGGAACCTTAAAAACTTAAAGACTAAAATATAAACAGCATGAATAAAGCATAGTGATCGAAAATCAATGATATCAAACTTTATTGATCATGATTATTGAGATCTTGAATTGGTTGGGTTGAAAAATGAATAACTTTATCTTCAATTTAAAGGGAAAAGGATGAAGAAGAGTTTGGTGGTTATTATTTGAAGCACCTTGATTGCCTAATGACTGTGCTAAAAGTGTTCGTCATCATGGCCTTTCCATGTCTTCTTAAGTTTTATCCCATTTCCCAATTTTCAATAATTAGAATTCTAGTTTCAAAAATAAAATTCATTAGAAAGCTGCCGAGGTGATAATGTAAGGGATTATTCGTTTTTTGTTTGATTTCAACGGAATTGACTTAAATAAGATAAGATAAAATTATAGTATTGATAAAATTAAATTAAATTAAAAATATAATTAACTAAAATTACGATAAATTTAATTT
The DNA here is from genome assembly GCA_032355605.1 of Rubia tinctorum. Classification (NCBI taxonomy): domain Eukaryota; kingdom Viridiplantae; phylum Streptophyta; class Magnoliopsida; order Gentianales; family Rubiaceae; genus Rubia; species Rubia tinctorum. Next base: position 1,619 of record JAULKM010079049.1, read on the forward strand.
TATTCTATTTTTAATACTATTTTAATGTTTGTTTATTGGCAAAGTCTTGGGAAATATCGTCTTTCCATAGGCATATGGAAAGATGGGGTTGAATTGCAATTATAGAAAGGTAAAAGGTTTTAGTTGCAATATTATAAATTTATTATGAAACATGTAGTAGTGATAAGTTTATGACCCGATTAATACAACCTGGAAATTTTATTTTGATTTCTTCAAATTTTCAGTTTAAACCTTGGTATATTCATAACTTATGAAAAGACCGCGTTTCAAGAGACGGACTCTTGTTTATTTCTGTTATGCTCAATTTAACAATTTAATTTATTTCAATTTAATTTAGCGCAAATAATTAAAGAAAAATCTTTATACAATAGTTGAAATTCTAAAGCTTCTTCCAATAAACAAAATTTATCGAAAACTTAAAAGGTGGGTTATAATTTCAAGGTTAAAGGGTGTTTTATGTTGATTGCTATCTGGACAAAACAAATTGTTGATGGGTAAATGGAACTAACTATGCGTAGTTTTAAACTCAGCTAATCATATTGATTACAAGATTGTCACATGTTCACAAGTCACAACCTTAATTAAACACAATTTTAATCCAGATGAAAACTTTAAAGAATATGTCGATGGATATTCCCTATGTAAACAAATTTGTTATGGCTACTCCACCCAAAAAAACACACATGCGCGCACGCACACACATACATACATATATACATACATATATATATATGGAAGGATTTTATTAACATCCTTATTTGCACACATATTTTAACACCAAATCTCCAATCTAACATAATCTCACTTATAATGTGTGTATTTTGGAGTTTTTGTGAACATGGTACAATGCTTAAATGTGTTGAGATGTTTAATGGAGTGAGTTGTCAAAATAATCGTCCACGTTCTTCATTACACAATTGTTTCATTACAAACTCCACTACCTTTAGGTTAGCGGTCAAATACGAATCCTGCAGTGTTTTGAGGTAAATACAATCAATAAACTGAACTTAAATCTTGCTGGTGGGGAGGAGTACATGTTCTCGTACCCAACCAAATCTGCTAATATCTCAGTACAGAAGAGGCCCGCTAAAAAGGTGTACAATCGAGTCATGGTGTTCGACCCTTCTGCATTAGCTTCTGTACCTCAAAGTAAGGTAGTGGGGCCTTCAAACATGGTTGTGGCCGGTGATGTATCTGGCGCGTCTGAGTGCGTATTTCATCCACTGGGTTGAGATCTGAATGCAAAACCACGACGAATGGTTCTCCTAGGCAAGTTAGAAGTAGAGTTTTCATACCTGCCCTTTGTCCGCTTCTACCTCGAGTAGGTGAGGCCTTTTGTTGATGTTAGACCGATGTTTGACTCCCAACCTTTCAAGTGTGTTGATTTTCAATACTGAGATCTATGATCCAAGATCGACGTAATGTCGACTCTTCATATAGTGTGACTAACATTGATGAAAATCCAAAGCCTTTAAATACTAGTCTACAATGATAATGTATTCAAGACGCCCGGTTATGATCTTCATGCTTACTCTTGGTTCTACCTTAAAAGTTCAAATCAAAACCTTCAAAACTGAGCATTGGTCGTCTTTCATAAGAATCGTATGGGGCTAATTTGTTTGCAACAAGAGTGTACAGTATTTTCAAACGAAGACAACGAAGGAAAAATGATGAACAAAAAAACAAAATAAGGAGAACCTTGTTGGGTTGAGGTAAATATATAATTTTCAATTTATATATGGACACATAAATAATTATGGCCAAGTTATGAGTATTCCCTCCATTTAACTAATATTGGTACAGTATTTTTCACTCAATTTTTTCAAATCACATTTGACCATAAATTTCATGTGATATATAAGTAGTAATATTATTACATGAGTTGTCTTTAAAATTTTCGAATCATGTACTTTTCAAATGTTAAAATTTTACATAATATTAATATACGTAGCAAAAGTTATTACTGGTCAAACATGCTTTGAGAACAATGGTCGAAAAGTATGATGCAATGTAATACTCCATCCGTCCCATAAGTAATTGCACAATTATTTTTTGGGAGTCAAACTTAATAAATTTTGACCGTTAATAAAAATAAACTTATATATAATAAAAATATCATGTGAGATATTGTCAGATTCATCTGTACATCTATTTTTTAAATAATAATTTTTTATGTGGTATTATTATAAGTAACTAAAGATACTTACAGTCAAACGTGCTCATTGAATAGCGTAAAAAATAATTGTAAGTAGCAGGTTGACGAAATAATGTGGTGTCAATTATGATGACTAAATTCCAAGCACCAAAGTTAAAACCCTCCAATTAATTGAAGTCGGTAGATTTGGACCGGAGAATTTTAATGATGTCATATCTTGTCTCTACATTTTCACATAAACATGCTTCCATTTTGGATTATATGCTAGCCACAAGATTCTTTAGCTTTTGAGTTTATTTGAACTCATATGAAATAAATTAAATTGAAATAAATTAAATTGATTTAAATCGAACAAAAATAAGTTTTTTAAAAAAATAGTAATAGATGACTAAATAAAATTAAATTTTATCAAATTAATTTTTTAATAAATTGAAAGGAATTGGACTGAATAAAACTAAATTCATACTAAATTAAATTGAAGTTAAAGAGGGTAAAATTTCATTAAATTGAAATAAAACTTCAGATTAGGACCTTAGAAATTCATTGTTCCTTTACGGTATGTTCTTTTTTTCATAATACAAACACTATAGTCTTGGTCTTTTCAAGTTAAAACTATTTTACCTCATTTCCATTTAACTATTTTTATTTTGTTTGTTTATTTATGTTCTTTTATATTTAATAAAAGTTATTTTAATAATATTAATACTATTTTATTTTTATTTCAGTTGAATTTAATTTAATTTAATTTTCAATTCTCTGCAAAAAAGAGCCAACTTCAATAATTATGGACAAAAACTTTGTACTCTACCTTTTTATTTGAAATACTGTCTTTCCATTAGTTTGAACTAAATTGAATGGAATTCCAATAAATCTAACGTAACTCATAAAACTTGATTCTCAATTCCTGCTAATATTTCCTTGTGTAAATATGTTTAAATAATCAAAACAAATTTTCAAATATTGTTAGCTGGTTTTATGTCATATTTTTTTCTTCAATTCAGTTCACCAAAATTTTACATTGATAATATTTAGCTCTAATTTAATTTACATTCTTTTAAAAATATTTTATCTCACTTCATATTAGTAAAGTTAAAAATCAGTTCGATCCTAATGAAAGCTCAATTTCTTTATTGCACCCATATAATAAAATTTTAAAAGTACGGTGTTATAAAGTTATAATAATCAATGAGTATACACTTTTTGGAAATCAGATTCCTGGTTGTCTTTGACTAAGTTAGTAACAAGATATTGTTTAATTACCATAGGAGTATTATTGAATGATACGTGCGCGCTGATGAGATTGTCTCATTTATTTACTATTAGCTTGAGAGATTATATTCGATTTTGTTTCTTTTTTTTATAGTTAATAATTAGACCTTACCTTTTTAAATAATTTTGCTTAGCGCTACGGAAAATATGATTCTGTTTGGCGAGGCAAAATACATTTCAGCCAGGCAAACTACAGTAAAATTGTGTTAAAAATAAGGGCAATAATGTGTGTTCGTATTCATGATTTGAATACATTAATTATATAAAGGTACAAAATACCTATACAGAAAACGAAAATGAAATATGAGCTAATTACAATTACAAGTAATATTTATATTCCTTAATACCCCCTTCTCAAGTTGGAGCATGGAGATATACCCAACTTGCCAAGTTGTGAATGGAACTGATTCCGTCCGAGAACTTTAGTGAACAAGTCTGCAGGTTGATCATATGTGCGGATATGATGAGTAACAATAGTACCAGACTGTACAAGATCACAGACTTAATGACAATCAACCTCTATATGTTTCGTACGTTCATGGAACACTGAATTTGCCGTAATATGAAGAGTAGATTGACTGTCACAAAACAGTCGCATAGGAGCATAATGCATAACACTTAAGTCTCGAAGTAAACACTTAAACTACAACAACTCACAACAAGTAACAACCATGACGCGATACTCTGTTTCATCAAGAGAAAGAGAAATCGTAGGTTGCTTTTTGGTCTTCCATGAAACTGGAGAATCACAGATCATCACAAAGTACCCAAAAAGAGAGCGTCGTATAATAGGGCATGCAGCCCAATCAAAATCACAATAAGCAGTCATAGAGCAGACGTTGTCATCCAAATAAGCAGGAGGTCGACAATTACGAGCACTCTGTCAGGAAGGGGGGAAGTCAGCCACAGGAGGCGGCACTCTGATACCATGTCGAAAAATAAGGGTAATAATGTGTGTTTATATTCATGATTTGGGGTACATTATATAGAGGTACAAAATATCTATACAGAAAAGTAAAAGGAAATATAATCTAATTACAATTACAAGTAATATTTATATTCCTTAATAAATTGTTTAAAAGGTTTTCGAAAAACCTAATTTTCATGTTTAAATTAGGTCATGCTATTCTTAGTTTATTTTTATTGAAATGAACTAAATTAAAATCAATTGTGTATAGATACGGTGTCAAGAAAAATGCTCAACTACAATAAAGTGGAATTAAATTTGAGTTATAAATTTACAACTATGAGAAAATGTTCTACAATCCAGAAGTTTCAATCATGTGGACAAAACATTAAATTTATGGTTGCGATAGCAATTCTTAATGAGGACTGGTTTTCGTCACACATTCATCTGGTTATTAATTTACATGTGACCTGTCCTTTCTCAATCCAAACTAAACGTCATAATCCATTTTTAAAATAGAAAAGTGCATATATAATCCTAAGTAATTTGCTTAAGTGTAAATATAAATTTTTTGATAATTGAAAGTGCAAATATAACTTTAGATAATACGTGTGAGTAAGGGTGTTCGTGGGTCGGGACGGGCCAGCTGTCCCGACCAAAATTGACCCAAAATTTTGGGTCAAATGGGTCGGTTCGGGTCAAAATTCCTGTAGTTTAGCATCAGGTCGGGTTGGACTGGGTCATGGGTCGACCCAAATCGATCAAAAGCATAGTTAATTTTTCATATTTTATTTAAATAATATATATAATTTTTAAATGTAATAATATTTAAATAATAAAAAATTGTGATTTATTTTTATATAATTTAAAATAAGAATATTAGATTATATTTAATTACATATTATTCACTTGATAAAGAAAAATACAACTATTTTCATTTTACCTAGTGAGAATACTTTTAATATTCATTTAAAAATATATAATTTTACTAAAATTCATTTATACAATTATGAATATATATATTTCATGTATTAATTAATATATTATTTATAATTAATAGTAATTTTGAAAACTTATTTTTAGATATATAAATAATCAAGAATGTTAAATTTGTTTATGGAGTAAATTAATGGTAGGTATGTTGTTTTAAACTATTTATTTTTTATGATTTGTTTTTTCAAGAAAATGTGGTAAAATTACAAATGAATCAAAGCAGGTCGATTTGGGTCAAAATCTGACCTGACCCATTTTAACTCAACCCATTTTGATCTGACCCACTCAACCCAAATGGGACATTGACCCAACCTGCCTCCTATGGGCCGGGTCAAAACAGGCCGGGCCGGGCAATTTGAACACCCCAACGTGTAAGTGCAAATATAACCCATTGCGGTAAATTTATGCCGGAATTCAGTGAAAAAACTATTTTACCCAACCGAAAAAACAAACAAACAAAAAAGATGAATGTACTATTATACTCCTAATATTCATTCTTCCCCTAAATCCTAACCCTAACCACACTCATTCTTCTCTTTTTCCACCTCGCCGCCACTACCCTCATCACCTCCGTCAAAGATATGCTGCCCAAACCTTCACTTAATCATGGATCTAATGCTGTGAAAGTAAATGATAGCAGGGAGTTTTCTAATGGCTGAAGAATCAAATGTTTTTCGGGGGACGAAGACTCTTGCAAACGTGCTTTTGATGGGTTGATCGGAACGTCCTTGGAGATTCTTGCAAACGGGCCTACTATCGGATCTCTACCACCACCATCACCTACTCCTTCTAAACCCTAACACCACCACCACCTACTCCCGCTGCCAGCAACCACCTCTCTCGCCCATTTGGCAACGGGGATCGTTGTATTCATCGTACGTAGACCCCGACATCTAGGTTGTTGATGGTAGGGATTGTTTTGATGCCGTAGAGGCGGTGGTGTGGAATCGATGCAATGTGAGGTCTTTAGGAATCGGTGCAGTGTGGGGTGAATCGGTGGTGTGGGGTTTTCAGTGGTGGCGACGGTGTGGGGGTGGGGGGTGTTTCAGCGGCGGTGCGGTGTGAGGGGTTTCAGCGGCGGTGTGGTGTGGGGTTTCTGGGAATTGGTGGTGGATGTGAGGTGGGGAAATGCGGATGAAGCGGAGGTGAAATTCTGGTCGGCGGCAGCGGAGATGCGACATTGGTGGTGGTGGAGACGGCGGAGGTGGTGTTGAAGGTTGTTTTGAGGATGAAGAAGAAAAACCACAAGGGTATTTATGTCATTAAATTTTCAGTTATAAGACTAGGGATATTTTAGTTTTCTTAGGTTTGGTCAATGTCGGAAAATACCAAGTCAACGCCGGAACAGTGCGAAAAGGTTATATCGACGCATTTACTTAAAATTTAAGGTTATAATCGCACTTTCAGATTTTTCCATGATTGGATTGGCACTTTCAAAAAATGTTGGGATGGAATCTGTACTTTGCTCTAAAAAAATATTAGGGATTAAACATTTTTCGAATCAATAATGAAAGTTAAAACATGCAACTTGAAATGCAGACATAGTACTATAACCTTTTATTTTAATTTTACAAATAATAGTAGGTTACTTCAATTATGGAGGAGAGAGTGTGATTGAGTTTGAAGATCATTCGTTTTTTTTTAGTAAAAATAAAATAAAATTATTGAAGACCATTCACAGTCGTATTTTATTGAAAATTGAAGTGTGTCGTCTACTTAATTACCTGGCCTTCCCCAATTCCGCGGGCAATGGTGACTGACGACTGTGGTTACTGTAGCATTAAATACACCGAGAAATTGGTAGGTTTTGAAAAAGTGTCACCACCCACATCGCCCAGTGCCTAGCCACCACCATTTATATTTTTTGTTTCTTCCAGAAGAACCCCATTATTTGTTTTCATTAATTTATTTATAACACTTTCACACAGTTGATGGACATGACACCACCATGAGCTCTACATTACGTCACCACTTCTTTCTTTCCTTTTTTTCTAGTCAAAACAAAAATATTTTTCAGGGCCGTCTCCAGCAATTTAAAGATCACGGGGAGGATCGCTAATTTTCTCATCGAAACAAAATACTAAGTTGTACTTTTTTTTTAAATTCTTGGTAGAATGTACTGATCGGGAGTTAACAATGTGATTGGTAGAATTTGACTGAAATAAAGGTATGATCAAAGTCATTACGAGGGGGAAAAAATAAATAAAGTGGCATAGAGCTTACTTAGGGGAAGCCCCAGTCCTCTTGATAAATGAAAATTGTAACAATGTAAAAAAAAAAAAAGCTGTAGGCAATAAAATGAAATAAAGTGGCATAGAGCCTACTTGATTAATGATTGATAATGTTAGTGTCATATACTAACTCCGTCCCAACAATAATGGCCTATTTACTTTTTTACGATATTCAATAATCATGTTTGACCATTAATATCTCTAACTACATATACCAATTTTGTATAAAAAATTGGTATTTAAAAAATATATGTTAAGATGAATTCAACAATATTTCACATGATATATTTATTATTTATAGATTAATTTTTATGTTTATGGCCAAAGTTTATCAAATTTGACTTTAAAAATAGTAATTTGCCATTACTAGTGGGACGTGAGCATGTAATAGTGACAAACAGATGCGGAAATGTACATTAAGGGAACGTTTAATCCAACACTAATGGAGTACACTGTAGCATCTTGTCGGTTTCATATTGGTTAGTTACATGCAACAAGAAAAGTGAACTAATTTCTATTTCTACTCAAGGCTGATACAAACAGTAATTCCAATTTATTAAGTACATGCATGTGCTCCCTCCGTCACAACTCAATTTGCATATCAATCATTATTACGCTATTTGAAAAACATGTTTGACCGTCAGTATGTTTAACTGCAAATAATAACGATAAATAAAAAAGTGATATTTAGAAATTACTTATTACGACGAATTCATCAATATTACACTCGATAATATTGTCACTTATATATCCATTCAAATATACAGTCAAAATTTGATAGAAAATAGTATCCAAAAAGTAAGTGTGCAATTTGAATTGGGGCGGATGGAGTAACAAATTTCGTATAAGGGTGTAACAGATAGTTTTATATTGCTTTCATCGCGGATTTTTTTATAGCTGACAGTTTTATATTCCTTTCATTCGTATAATATCATTCGTAAATGATGGGAAAAATGTCCAACAGCGACTCCAAACACCTAGACGCGAGAATCCGGCATAATTTTGAACAAGGTGGAGCTCCAAATGGTACAACCACGCAGAAATGAGCTCAGGCAAGTGTCCATACCGATTGAAGTTTCTGGTTTTGCTATTAGGCAAGTGTCCATACCGATATATTTTTTAGTTGTTTTGTGAATGAGACGTAATTTCATTTTTTAAATATTTCTTTTATTTCATCCATCTATTTAATTTTTTGTTTAAATTTAATTACCATAAGAGTTCATCTCTTGAAAAATGGGTTTAAACTGCAAATTAGAAAAAACGAAAATAAAAATTTTGGGTTGCATTAATCGGATCATAAACCTATAACTATCGTACGTTGCATAGTAAATTTTTAATATTGCAACTAAAATATTTTACTTTTCTATTATTCATATTAAACCTCGTCTTTCATTCCATAAACCTATGAAAGATGCTCTTTTCCAAGATTTTGCCTTACCGTAAATCCAAACAGCTAAAACTAATGTGTCAAACACATAGACTGAGAGGGGTATTTTTTAAATGAATCATTAATATGTTGGGAATTGTTTTTAAAATGAGTATAGTAAGAGGAATAGATATCAATCCAGCTATAATATTATAGGACAATTGAATTATCTATTGGTGAGATTAAGGTCTTTGCAAGTTTTTCATAGTTCAGTTCAATGAAGTTTTGGAATGATGTACTCAGATTTTACCATACATAATTTTAGTTCAGATTTAAAAAAAATCACCTCTTGAGAACAAGGCATGCTAAGAAAGGTATACGCACATTAAGGATCAATCCATTAAGTTAATCAGAAATTTGCAACATCGGCAATAACATAAATAGACAAGTAATCAATCAAATTCAACGATCTGTTCAAAACATATCTATTGAGGGGAAGGGGAAGGATAATCACCACATTTATTAAAGCGATAAAAATTCACACTTATTTAGCAAAAATCCGTATTCATAAAATGGGAAATTAAATCGAAATCAAAGATCATACAATAAAAACAAAGATCTTTTCCACAAGTTTTATATGAGGGAGATGGAGGAAAAATAATTGAAAATTGGTATATAAAAAAATACAGTATACTCCCTCCGTCCCAGCAGTAATGACATATTTGTTTTTTCATGGTTTTCAATGATCATGTTTGACCTTCAATATCTCTACCTACATATACCGATTTCGCATAAAAATTTGATATTTCAAAAATATGTGTTAAGATGAATTCAATAATATATCACATGATATATTAATAATATATACATTAATTTATATTTATGGTCAAAGTTTACTAAATTTGACTTTGAAAAACTAAATATGTCATTACTGGTGGGACGGATGGAGTATTAACATGCATGATTAGTAAAAACAAAGCCCAAAAATAATTTTTTTTTTCAAAAATTAAAAAGGAAAACAATCATGTGAAATAATAGACAAACAAAGTTACTCCCTCTGTCCCAATTCAAGCTGCACACTTTTTGGTCAACTTTCTCGGACCATGTTTGACCAATGATAACTTTA
>JAULKM010079060.1:0-27628 GCA_032355605.1 Rubia tinctorum
ACACAGCCACAATTATTTGTGGGTTTTATATTCTATCATGGTATCAGTCAGGTCTCTCTAAATATTCTCTGGATTTTCCAAAAAATTATCAAATTTTTCCTCCAAAATTTCGATCCGCCTTGTTTTCCGATCACCGCCGTCACTTTCCGACATCCGGTGATCGTCGATCGGAACTCACCCACCGCAACCATCTTCTGCTCTGTTCAAGTCCGCCGTTCAAGTCTACTCCGTTCAAATCCGCCGTTCCGACGTTCGTTGTTTGTCGGCTCCTGCCTACTCCACCGACGGAACTCTTCCACCCCCAGTTGTCGTTCGTTCAACGTGGCCATTTGCCGTCTGCCGTTACTCCAGCCTCAGCCGCCGTCAGTCACCATCATCTCGGATCCATCTTCCTCCCGGTGATTTTGTCGTCAAGAAGACTGCGTGATCCTCAAGCCCCATCAAGGCTACCCCCAAAGAGATCCACGCGCCCGATCCAGCCTGCGCGTGGTAGCACACGTCACTCCCTCAAGGATTTTCTTGCATGTGTTACCTTCTCGCGAGTTTAACCATTATCTCGCGAGTTATTCAATTTCTCGTGAGTTTTTCCCAAAATCTAGTCGGCCCTCTTTATTAAAAAAACATAAAGAAAAGAAAAGGAAAAGAAAGAAAGAAAGTTTTGGTTTTGTTTGCATTATGGGTCGTTTTGATCAGCCCCGGTGCCAATGGTGTCATGCTCCGGGTTGCTTCTTCTTGTTCTCACCTGCACAATGGGTGGTACCAGTTGCAGTGTCAGTAGTGTAAGAAATTCGGTCATGTTGCCTCCGTTTGTTCTCATTTGATCTCTCGAGCCTTATCTACTTCTTCTCCACCACATTCTCCTCCGCATATTCGCTGGATAGCTGATTCTGGAGCAACCAACCACATGAACTCTTCTCAGTCCACTCTTGAGCTTGTGACTCCTTACTCTGGTAACAAACATGTTGTTTTTGGCAATGGTTCTGCTCTTCCTATTACGCATGTTGGTCATTCTCGGGTCTCTGATTCCCTATCACTAACTGATGTTTTGGTTGTTCCACATCTTACTAAAAATTTGTTGTCTATTAGCAAGTTGACTCGGGATATGAATGCTGCTATTTGCTTTGATGATTCTTCTTTCACTATTTCGAACAAGTTTACCAGAGATGTTATTGGCAAAGGTCATCATGATGGTGGCTTATATGTTTTGGATTATGGTGGTGCTGTTTTATCTGCTTTTGTTGCATCGAGTGCTTCTAAAACATCTTTTGAACTTTGGCACAATAGATTGGGTCATGTATCTTACAACATCATTTCTTCTTTGAACAAGTCTGGATGTTTATCAGTTACCAGTTTGCTGCCTAAGTCTCATTTATGTTCCTCTTGTGAGACGACTAAAGGCAAGCGTCTTGCTTTTAAAGATAATTTAAAACACACACCACACATACTTGAATTGGTTCATTGTGATCTACGGGGACCCTCACCTGCAGTTTCACGAGATGGCTACTCCTATTATGTCACTTTTATTGATGATTTTTCTCGGTTTACTTGGTTATATCCTCTACGACGAAAGTCTGATTTTGTAGAGGCTTACATGAAATTTGAAGCTTTTGTTGAGAGCCCATTTTCTACAACCATTAAAGTGTTTCAGAGTGATGGTGGAACCGAGTTTGTGAAATCTCGCATGCGAACTCATTTTGCATCAAAGGGTATTCATCATCAACTTTCTTGTCCTTACACTACTGAGCAGAATGGTCGTGCAGAGAGGAAGCATCGTCATATTACTGAGATAGGTATGTCGATGCTTTTTCATTATGGCCTTCATCATTCATTTGATATGATGCATTTTTTACAGCAGTCTACATCATCAACAGACTGCCTACTCTGGTTTTATCTGATCAGTCTCCACTCTCTGTTACTTTTGGTACTACGTCTGACTACTTCAATTTTCATCCATTTGGTTGTCGAGTTTTTCCATATTTGAGACCCTATGCTACGCATAAATTAGCACCTTGGGGTATGTCTTGTATATTTTTGGGTTACAGTTCACAGTACAAGGGTTATCAGTGTCTTGATCCTCTCATGGAGAAGGAGTACATTACTCGCCATGCTCGATTTGATGAGTTGTTTTTTCCAGCTACCCGTACTGGCTCTGTTAGAGATTTATCATCACTGGATGTTTCTGCCTTTTTGGAGCCTTCGTCAGTTCCATCGGAGGTGTTTGAACCTTTTCCCCCTCCGTGTTCACCCATTATTTTGGAAGATTTAAATTTTCAGATTTCACCGAGAACTCAGGGTTCTTCAGAAAATTGTGTTTGTTTGCCACAAGGAGAAAGACAGCTTGATCGACCGCAGCTGCAACCTTTTCCCTTACCACTGCAGCCATCGCCGAGTTACGCGCCAGCCGCCCGGCCCTCGCGTGAGTCACACACGCTGACTTCTCTGGCCCTGCATCAGCCACACGCGCTGCCTCAACATCCGCCTGGTGGCCGCCCTTTGCGCGCCAGCCCAGCTGCCTCAGTCTGGCAACTGGCGGAACTTCTGTCGACCACACCAGTTCTGTCTGCGGCTACCTGCTCTCTGCCGACTCTAGATCGGTCGCGGGTCTTTCCGCCCGACGTTTCTGATCCTGCCTCGGGATCCGTGCCAACAGCTCCAAGCTCGGTGCCATCTCTGGTTTCGGTTCCTTCTTCCCGACATTTGATGGCAACTCGTTCTCGTACTGGTTCTTTACGGTACAAGGATTTTTCTGATTTTGGATATCTCTAGTTTATTGACTGCTTTATTTGTGAAGACGGAACCTCACAGTCATCGTTCTGCGGTTAAAGATCCATAATGGGTTGCTGCTATGGATTCCGAGATGGCCGCTTTACGTGCTCAACACACATGGGAGCTAGTTCCCCGACCTCCTCATGTAAATGTTGTTGGCTCAAATGGGTGTATCGTTTAAAGTACAAGTCTGATGGTTCACTTGATCGGCACAATGCCAACTTAGTTGCTCAAGGTTTTTCTCAGTTGCCTGGTTTTGATTATGATCATACATTCAGTCTAGTTGTGAAAGCTTCTACTGTTCGTACTATTTTGTCTCTTGCTGTCACTCGTATTTGGCCATTACGACAGTTTGATGTGACGAATGCATTTTTAAATGGTGTTTTTGATTCCCCGGTTTATATGGAGCAGCCTGCTGGTTACAAAGATCCTTTGCGTCCTGATTTTGTTTGCTGTTTGCGCAAGGTCATTTATGGTTTGAAATAAGACTCCGTTCTTGGTTTCAACGATTTAGTTCTTTCTTGGTTGGTCTGGGTTTTGTATGCAGTTCTGCGGATACCTCCTTATTTGTTTTTTCACAATGTGCTTCTCTACTTTATTTGCTGGTTTTATGTTGATGACATTATTCTTACCGGGAATGATGGTCATCTCATCTGCAAGTTCATTGCTCGTGTTCATCAAGAGTTTAAGACCACTGATCTTGGCACCTTACAGTATTTTTTCCGATTGGAGGTTGTGCGAAATTCCAATGGCTTATTCCTTGGCCAAGCCAAATATGCCAAGGACATTTTATTGCGTGCCAGAATGCAAGACTCGGCGCCGATGACTATCCCTTTTGTAGATTTTTCGTAGCTTTCCAGCACTTCTGGTAAGCCATTTGGAAATCCCACTCTTTAACGCTCTTTGGTTGGTACACTACAGTATTTGTCCATTAGCGTCCCGACATTTCTTATGTCGTGAACACGATTAGTCAGTATATGCAGTCTCCTACTGATGACCATTACCAAGCTGTCACTCGAATTCTGCGCTGTGTCTGGGTACAATGCACTATGGACTTCAGTTCCGCAAGCATTTTTCCGCTATGCCTGTTTTGGGTTATTTTGGTGCTGATTGAGCTCGTTGTATTGATACTCGTAGGTCTACTTATAATAATGTCATTTTTCTTGGTGGCAACCTGGTTTCATGGAGTGTTAAGAAGCAATCTACAGTCTCTCGTTCTACTTCAGAATCAGAATACCGGGCTATGGCTAACACTGCTGCGGAATTAGCTTGGTTGATGAATTTATTACGGGATTTGCGCGTGATTGCTAGTGCCCCGTCTGTTTTACTGTGTAATAATAATAATGCTCTCTTTCTTGCTCAGAATCCAATTTCGTATAAGAGAGCCAAACACATTGATATTGATTATCATTTTGTGTGTGAGATGGTATTTTCTGGCAAGCTCAAGGTTGCTTATATTCATATTGATCACCAGCTTGCTGACATCTTCACAAAGGGTTTACCTTGTCATCAGTTTGAGTTCTTACGGTCCAAGTTTTGCGTCGCAACAAGTCCCACGTTTCGCTTGCCTGGGGGTAATAGAATATTAAATGAATTAGAATCAGGTTAAAGTTAAGAAAGAAATACCCTTTCTGATTGGTTTTGTATATATCCTTTTACATATCTAATTCTATCTTGTATACCCTTTGTAATCAGTATATATATGAATATACACAGGCACAATTATTTGTGGATTATATATTCAATCAATTAGCATCGTCGCCTCCTGATGTTGCTACGCCTTCCACGATCAGATCGAAAGTAGCTATCCCACCGTCAGTGAGGTTGTGACACTGAGTTCCATCAATTTGATTGTTGGCTCCCTCCAAATCAATGGTACCTCCACCGTTGTTCCCAGTTTCGGCTGCCATTATTTTCATATGTAAATGGTGCTGATTAAAATTTGAATCATCTTGAGCCTTTTTCCAATATAGATAGATGATACTATTTGATTCAGGTTTTCCATAGGAAGATCAGCAACAGTTGGAACACAATTTTTAGGCAAAATTGTGGCTACTTATCTGTCCTCCTTCATGAAGAACAGCGTCGTTGGAGGCTACATCATAATATTTCCCCGGGCTTGGTTTATTTTATTGTGTTGGACTGAATTATTTTGGGCTTGAGGATACTGATGACCCGGGTAGTGAATTGGTATGTGGTTATGTGAATTGTTTGATTTATTTTAGTTTGGGCAGTCTGAACTTGTGTGGGCTGATTTTTTTGTGGGTTGGGCTGAAATAGTAGAAGGTTCTATTTGTGCTGGATTGTCTTATTTTGTTTCAGTACTTATATGGTTGGCATGTTGATATGGACTAGGCCCTAAATGACTAAGATCATTGTGGAATTGTTGTGCTGGGCCAACAGTGTTTAGTGATTCAATATGAGTGGGGCTTGGGCAGGGATCACTTTTACTAGCACATTGAACAGAATCAGTATTCCTAATGGAGTTCATGGAACGAATTATAATACCTCTATGTGCAGGACTTTCAACTTTTTCAGGCTATCATCACTTGTTATGTCTGTTTCACACTCCTGTACCCGCTCCATGTCACATCTCGCCGAACATTCTCCATCAACATTAATGCTATCCGTCCTTATCCCTTTGCATCTATAGTTCATTACTCCCTCCGTTCATTAATGTTTGACACACTTTTTTACTCCATTTTCTCAAGACATGTTTGATCATTAATAATTTTTGCTACATATGTTAATATCATGTAAAATTTTAATATTTGGAAAGTACATACTACGAAGAATCCAACGATATCTCACATGATAATATTACTACTTATATATTACATGAAATTTATGATCAAACGTGGCTCGAGAAAACCGACTAAAAAGTGTGTCAAACTTAGCTGAACGGAGAGAGTACTTTATTCCTTTTCCCAACATATAAATGCTCCCCACCTTAACTCTTTTCTTTTTCTTTACTATCTCTCTGGAGAACTTCCTCCACTGTAAGCCCCTTCAATGAATGCACCCCTTCCTCCTCACTTACAATCATCGCTTATTGTGGTAAGGGTTCCTCCTCTGGATCCGAGTCATCACTATGAACAGTATGATTAGACTGCTCCCTGCCAATATCTCATCCCTCTGCTTCCTTTTAATTTCATCTATTCTTTGTATTAACTTTGCAATAATCTCTTGTAACATCTCTGGTACGACACCAATTAATTGAGTTGGACTCCTGTTTGGATGTAGAATAAGTTGGCCATCCTCATTGATTGTCTCAAGTACCAATGAATTAGGATCAGTATCTCTTGCCACGTCATCCGACGGAGTCCAGTCATTCACCTCCACCAATGTCCCATTCGAACCACTCTGCTCCACCATTTGAAGTGCTTGAGAACTTGTATTTTCAACCCCTCCATCCTCCCTAACTACCCAATCATCATGCTCAAAGATGGCATAAGGATTTGTCACTAAATGTTGGGGATTCACATTCACATCATCCAGGCCTAAGCATTCATGTGATTTGGTTGATTTAATTTTTTCATTAAGAGTGTGATTTTATTGATTTTTTGAAAGTTTTACTCCAATTTTACTTGTATAACTAGATTTAATATATGCCCGTTCTAGTTTTTTTTATATAAAAAGAAATAAAAGAGCAAAGTGCATACATAACTCTACATAATTCATGAAAGTGCAAATATAACCCTAGATAGTTAGTTTATGTGCAAATATAACATTTTCCGACAGTTTGAGGCTGAATTATTTTAAAAATACAAATTTACCCCTCTGTAAAAATATAAAAATACAAAAATATTGAAATTACCTTCATACCCTTAAAGCCCTAATCTCCTCCATCTTCATTATTCTCTTCTTTCACTGCATCTTACTCACTTTCAGCCTCTTTCTCGGAAGAGACGATTCAAACTGGAAACCTTGCTTCTGTTTTGTTTGTTTTTATGATTCAAACCATAACCCTATGCACAGCCACCCCACCGAAGAGCTCATGGTTGCCCCGCCAGAATTTGTCGGCAAGATCTCGGTGGAGGTGCTAGCCAGAGTGATGAAGGCGCTGGGGACAAAGACGGTGATGGAGGAGATCGAGTGAACGATGACGGAGGTGGAGACCAATACACATTCGATCTGTATAACCAAGACCACGTCAGTTTCATCACTGTCTCCGAGCTCCACCAGATCTTGACTCACCTTGGCAAGCACTGCTTCGTTGAGGACTACGAGGTCATGATCCAGTCCATCGACGTCGATAAGGATGAGAGGGTGAATTCCCAATCTCTGCAAAAATTCGTGCCTCAAACTCTGCCTCATTCTCGATCTCTGCAAAATTGCACCGATCGGTGGCGGGGCTCGAGCAGAAATGTGGTTGGGTGGTGTCGATGCTAGGATTTTGCTGGGCGGGGAGGAGGCTGACGATGCTAGGGTTTTGTTGGTTGGGGGGAGGAAGGATGATGACGCTATTGGTGATGTTAGCGGTGAGTAGTGGTATCTGTGGTCGATCAATAGGACGGGACAGCGGGAAGAGGTGGTGGCAGGGCATTTTTGGGAAAGGTGGTTGGCTGGAGGGGATTAGCAGGGCTAGCCATGGAGGGGGTGGCTGGCGGTGGAGGGGGTGGCGGCGGAAGTGGGCTGATGGCAGCCTGGTGGTGGTGAGGATGACAGTGGTGGAAGAACAATAGCAGGCAAATGGCATTTTTGTCTTTGAAAATTTTGCATTAGGTTGAAAATGTATTAATTTTGATCATTTCGGTTGGAAAATGGCCGAAAATAGTCAGTCAATGACAGAATATAGTGTTTGGGGTTATATTTGCACTTATGTAAAGTAGTTAGGGTTGTTTTTACTCTAAAAATTATCCCGGGGTTATATTTGCACTTTCTCAAGTATATAGGGTTGTATTTGTATATTTTCCGAAAGAAAAATACAACCACATATTTGCATTTGATTTTTTGAAAAAAGTTTTATATCCAGAACATAATTAAGTTGATAATTATTTTGTCTCACTATTTTGTCCCATTTTCTTTTTTAAGTGTTCCATTATTGTCTTCATACTTAAATTTATTTTAATTTAAAAATATTTTATTCATTCTCATCCACTTATTTAATTTATGGGATGATACACTGGCTGAGTTTTGGAATGGAAGGGTAGGTGTATTAGCAAACTGACTTATCGCCGCTCGTTAGTACGTCTTCCCTACTTGATGATAAGGATGGTGCTCCGTCATGGGGGGAATTTGTAGAAGACAAAGAGGAAGAATGGGCGACTATTTTTTTACTTATCCTATTGGGGCCTTCATGGTCTCTCTAGTGCATATTAAGGTACTTAAATAGCTACTCAACCATGAAATAGGGTAGCGAATAATCAGTTGTAATTGTTTCTAAGGGAAGCTCTGAATTAGGAATGCAATTTTGTTGTAATCCTTAGTATTTGTATGGATCCAAGATTATAAAGCTTTTTACCCATTATGCAATGACTTTTTATTATCCTAGTAACGATGTTGTTCCCGCTATGCTAATGTCACTTCGTTCACTAAATTTGTTTCTTTGAATTCTATTTTAGTAAGCTGGTAGTCTAAGGGTTGTTTTTGTTGTGCGGGTTAAGTGCGTTAACCTAGTCGGAGTTTGGGGTGTGCTTTCATGAGTCGTATCTTGACAACACTTCGTTGTGCTATCTTTACATGTGTTTTCTCTTAATCTAGTTATCTGTACTGAGCGTGATCTCGCCAGATCTCCCTAATTCAATTTTTTACTAGTTTGTTCTTAATTTAGCGCGCCTAATTCCTAGGCTAAGCGATCTCTACGACCTCGTCCTATAGATGAGATTTCGTGATCCCTTAGCTTATATATCATTTTACATATATATATATATATATATACACACACATATATATACATACATATATATACACACTCACGTAAAATTGGTTGTGATATGGAAGTGTAACTTTGCTATGAGTCCGATTTGACGTTGTGAACTCGTAATAATGCAGATGCATCGTTGTTGCGAGCCTCCCTAACCCGTTGGGCTGGTTTGCTTATTATTTTTCGGGAAATGACTTCGGCATGAGCTCCGCCCTTTTCCAGGGACTGTAAAAACCCAAAAAACAAAAATTATCGGCGTCATTGATGTGGGTGATAATTCTTGAAATTTGCTACGACGAGTCCACCCTCTTCGAGTACCTGCAAAAGTGCCTGGGGAGGAAGCCCCAACGCTCATGTTAGTGTTGTCTTTTCTACTGTGTTTTGGGAGTAAGAAGTTACCCCTTTTTCTACGCATCCTTCACCTTATTTATGTATCCTTGATCATGTGGTTGTGGCTCGCGTATTATCCTCCCCTCTCCTGGATCGTGGCCTAATAGGAGGTATCATGGTGGGTAGTGCCCTTACCATCATTTCCGTGGTTAGCTACTTTTGGCGAAGCAGTGCAAATGGGCTACAAGAATTTTAGTGAATCAAGCAATTTGTGAAAAGTGTTGTTTTACAACTTGGTTTGGTTAACTGAGACTGGATAAGTCATTAAAAAAATCTTATTTTTTTATAATTTAAAGTGGGATTATAATTATCTATATGTTAAGATTCATTTAAAAGATTTTAATAATTATAGGTAACTCATTGCAATGAATAAAAATAAATATCAAATTACCTTATTAGTCTTACTAATTATAAAATGATCCCCTCTAACGATTAGTTGGTCTGAAATAAGACTCTGAAACAAGACTTTGTTTAGTTCTAATTCGCTAAAAAATATTTAGGATCAATAATATAATAAAAATATTAAACGTTTAATAACAACTTAAAATACTCATAAAATAAAATATTTAAAGATCTAATAAAAGTACAAAATACGCATCAATTCAAAATAGCTAAACATCAAATAAAAATTCTAAAAATACACATAAAATTAAAATAAAATAAGAAAACTAAATTTAAAATATTTAAATACTCCCTCCGTTTTCTATGTTTGGCACCATAGGTTTAGGTGTTATTTTTTTTGCAAGTTGAAATGGGTGGATGAAATTGAATGAGGAGAGTAAAAAAGTTTAATGAGTGGTTGAGAATGATGTACTTTTTGCCATAAAAGGAATTGTGCCAATCTTAGAAAAACATACTAAAATGGTAAGTATGCCAAACTTAGGAAAACAGAGGGAGTATAAATAAAACACTAAAATACACATCAAATAGAAATATTTAAACTCAAAATTAAAATATTTTAACATCAAGCAAAATACTTTAAAAAATATACATCAAATTAAAATTGTTAAAAATAAATTTTTTAAAAACCAAAATTCACGTCAAATTAGAAATTTAAAAAATGTGCTTTTATACCCCCAGTTATTTGATAAGTGCAAATATAACCCCCAATTTTTTGGAAGTACAAATATACCCATGGTCATTCCTCAGACAGACCAGCACTATCCAATCGCCGCTCTGACGCAGCCGTAACTCATCCTCTTTGGCCGCTATGCCACTAACAGAACGCCTCTGCTCATATCCGTGCAACTAAATTACTTGTTCACCCACTGCCCCTTACTATCAATGTAGTATGCTCACTCACTATAATAACAATTGTATGATTTTCATTTCTTCGCACAAATTGCTAAACTTAGGAAAAACAAAGTTCATATAACGGAAGCGTTTGTTGTTAGGTGGAGTAGATATGGTCTGAATGCAAGGGAAACACGTTGAATGATCGGCTCACACTGCTTATTCCTATTTGCCTCGATTATATCAAATGTTAGCGTTTTATTTTGCAAAATTGTTCCATTGATTTTAGTGAATGTATGTGTGTTTTATTCTGTTTTCGTTGAATATCTAGATTTTGTTAAGGGACATTGTATGTGCTGCACTGTATCCATTGGCATCTCTGGATGTGATTAGTTTGATTTGGAGGTTTAGCTGCAAGGTCGTATTGTGTTTTTATGCTAGTTTGTTTCTTTGCTGTAGGTTTTTTGCATTCAGTGAAAATTAGCTAGGCATGCAATTGCTGAATATGGTTAAGATTCTTCGATTTATTATGTTTATTTCCATTATTTCCATTTTATCATTTGTATTTTGCGAATGCAGTTTTTGAATTGTGCTCAAATTTTATTTGTAGTTATATTTATGAGGAAGGAATAGAGTGCACACATATACATGAGGGTTGATGGTAGTGTTGGGGATATGAAGGTAATTGCAGCATATGTTTCTATTTTTAGCTTTGGAGATGATCACGAAGATTATGAAAACAAATAAACTGAGGTGTTTTGAGAGTAGATGTCATTGGGTTAGATGATTAGGGTGGGTAGTTGTACCATTATTCCGATATAGTAGTTGGGGAAAATGTTTTTTGTCCAATGATGGATATAGTAGATGTATCAAACTCTTTGTATAGTTGCTCTTTTTATTCTTTTTTTCTCTGGATCAGAAATTACTCATAATTGGTGAGCGTCGTTTCGCTCGTCAAAATAATCCGCACACAAAAAAAAAATTAATTAGTAAAATAGCAAATAGAGTCGATCCTACAAGGAACATAGCAATAATTATAAAATTTACCCACTAATTTAGAGAAATTTTCATTTTTCAGTGTAGACAACACGCCCTAATTCATAATTTCTATAACTAAGAATGCAACCTAACTACTTAAAATGAAAATCAAATATATGTGAATGATATTGGCTAAAAATAACTTGCATTAGTTAAACATCAACAATTGGTGCAATAATGAATTATTTCCTACGTATCTATCAGTCATAGGACATCAAGTAATTGTTGAACCCTTCAAATTCGTTTCTTACCTTTTCAACAGTTGATTAGTTATAGTTAAGCAACCATTTCTCTTACAAAAAATGCCCACGGAAAGTATTCGATAAACCAGATACACACTTTGTTAGCAGTAAAAATGAAAAGAACCTGATACAAAAATTACCCAAGTATTCACAAATAGTAAAGCACATTAAATTGTTCCCTATCTTTTTATTACAGTATGTATCAATTATTTGTTTTTCACAAGAAATCGATACTTACTATCCCATTCCAACGCATATGTATTGGTGGAATTAGTTAGCATTATTCTAATAATATTCAAGTTAATCAAATTTAAATACATTAAGAATGAATCTAACCAAGAATAATTAAGAACACATAAGAATTAATTATAAACAAATAGGTCTCCCAAATTTAAAATTAATGCTAGTTATTCCATGCCACTATATAAATTAGATACTCATGATATGCATGATAAATTGCAAAATAATAAACTAAAAACATGATGTTGAATTACATCTAAGGGAATAAATTGCTCCCAGAATTCGTGCCTATTTAGACAAACTGGACCCCTTGCGGCCGACCAGATTTTTGAAAATAAAACTAAAAACTTATGTCCGCAGAAATTCTAAAATGTTTATGGAAAAATGCGTACCTAATATTCTAATTTGATCAAGTCTTGGGAAAGACGATTTTTCCATAAAATTATGGAAAGGCGGTATTTAATTACAATAATAAAAGGTAAAAAGTCTTTGTTGCAATATTAAAGTTTTATTATGCATCGTGTAGTAGTTATAAATTTTATAACCCGGTTCATACAACCTGAAAATTTTATCTTAATTTTTTCTAATTTACACTTTAAACCTTGGTCTTTCCATGATTTATGGAAAGAATGTCTTTCAAGAGACGGACTCTTATATTTATATGAGATATATGCAAATATAACCCTACCTACTTGAGTAAGTGCTAATATAATTATTAGATAATTTTTAGTACAAAAACAACATTACCTAGTTGATGAAAGTGTCAATATAACCCTAAAACACCAGTTCTGGTGTTGACCGACGTTGACCATACATAAAATGACTAAAATGGTCTTTGACCTAAAACCTAAAAGTGTTGGGACAACTTTTCCCTCAGCCTACCACCACCTTCTTCCAGTCCTGCCACTACTGCAGAAGAAAGAAACAATGGTATTACCCCTCTATCATACAACAATAATAAGAATAGTACAGAGCCAGAAGGTAAGATCTGAAATACAAAAACAATTAATCAGCCATCGATCTAATGATTCCTCCTTAGTTGATTAGATTAATACGGCCGGCGGCGATTCCTCCTAAGTTAGTTACATTAATACGGCTATGAGAACTAGAACAAGGAGGATAACGATGGCAACAACAGTGGCGATTCCTCTTGAGTTGATTATATTACCCCGCCCCTCCTGGTGTTGAAGATGAAGAACAGGATGAATACATTGTTCTAGATGCAGAGGTGTCAGAAAACGTGGTCCCAAATGCAGAGGTGTCTGAAAATGTGAAGCAATGCGAAGTTGAAGAAATCATCAACGGAGAGGAAGAAACATAGGAGATGGATGAATATGCGAACTTGTTAGAATCTGTTGAGAAAGATGAGGGCTTGTTGCGGAAATGGAGAAAATTGTGGCCAATGAAGATGAGAAGAGTTGATTAGATTAATACGAAGCAATGGACCATGGGATTAGGCGGCGACGGGAGCTCATATCCACGGAGAAGAAAGAAAAGAAGAGAAAAGAGTTTTGGAGGGTATAAATGTAATTTCTTTCTTTTTTAATTTTTAAAAAATGTTAGAGGGCAAAATAGTCTTTTTACCAAATTTCAGTTTAAATATGCTGGAATTGTATATTTGCACGGGTGAACGACTTCAGTGGCCCTCAAACTCTTCCCATCGTTCACCTTTGACCCCCATTAATTTTTTAAATACTTAACAAAAGTGTTGAGTTATGACCCTTCCGTTTGTTTTTGAATTCTTAACAAAAATGGAGGGTAAAAATACTTTACATATT
Source organism: Rubia tinctorum (assembly GCA_032355605.1). NCBI lineage: Eukaryota > Viridiplantae > Streptophyta > Magnoliopsida > Gentianales > Rubiaceae > Rubia > Rubia tinctorum. Next base: position 13,554 of record JAULKM010079060.1, read on the forward strand.
TAATTTAATTATAATCCAGTCCTCACTCTTCTTTTCTTCTTCGAGCCCCTCCTCGCTCCGCCATTCCAGTCGATAAATCGCCCCTCTCCCGTCGAACCACTGCCACCTCCGTCATGAACTCCGACGTCTTCCTCCACCGCTGCCATGAACTCTGATGTTATCCTAATTGACGACTGATGTTTTTCGACAGGTGGAAGACTCTGGAATCCCAGCGCAACGTCCGGCAAATTTGATATCAGGCCAGCGAGATTAAATATGCAACAATATTAAGGCGGAGATGAGACTGTCGGTCTCTGCAAAATCTGGGTGGAGAAGAGTTTCCAAGGACACAAGGAGAGTATCCAGGGATTCGAACATGCTAAAGAAGATGATGATGTGGAAGGGGGATGAGCTTGGTTGGATGTCTCCCGCCACCGCCGCCATGAACTCCGATTTCTTCCCCATCGATTGATTTCCTCATGGAAAGGTAAATCAAATTACAACGATTCCGGTGCTTCCCTTTCTCTTCTTCCCGCTGCCATTTTCTGACACCGTTGTATCAAAGCCCACACCACCACTCCAAGAAAGTCGGCGGGTGCAGAGCTGAGGTATGATTTTGGGAATAAGGGTTTGGCTTCCATGCAGGTGAATCCAGGGATGTTGGCAGTGGGAGAGGAGCTGCGTGTGGTGGATTGAAGGAGAGGGCGAGATGGTGAGTGTGGTGGGTGGCAGTCCCAGCGGATTCAGGAGCGGGAAGGGGAAGGGAAAAAATAAAATGAAAAATAAAAATAAAAAGGGAAAAATGGAAAAAAGAGGTTAAAATGGAAAGGAAATAGAAAAAAATGGGAAAATGCGGAAATGACTATTTCCCCCTTAAATTTGACGATTTGACCGAACTTAACGCCTTGACTGAATGAAAAGGTTACGATTCAACACTTTTGTCAGTTCAAGGGGTAACAGTATTAAAAAAATAAACGGAGGACCAAAGGTGAACGATGTGAAGAGTTGGAGGGCCCCTGAAGTTGTTCGCCCTATTTGCACTTACACTTACTATCTAGGATTATATTTGCACTTTTAATTATCAAAAATTTACACTGAAACTTATGTGAATTAGGTACGGTTATAAAAGTAATTTTCTCAATTTATATTTAGGGTCAAAGTTCATCAAATTTGATTTTGAAAAAATAAATATGTGAAAACTCGTGAAACGAAGAGAGTATAATATTTCATTTACTCATAAATGCATAAAGGAGCTCGAAGAAATTTCAGAGCATGTAATGAAAAGATAAGAACACTTCAGAGCTTCAACTTTTCCTAATGTGATCATATAGTGCTGAAAAACACAGTTCTAAGTTTTTCAAAAGTACCACATACTTTCAAATTGACCCGAATCTGGTGTGAATGCTGATTGATTTAAAATGATCTGAAAACTCTTAAATTTAATTTGTTAAATTATTTGACAAAAAATATCATCATTGTTCTTGAGAATATCTTTGTCCGAACACCACCGATCGTAATTTTCATACAATTAAACTCAAGTTGTCCAACATAAAAAAATATTGACGAAACATATCTTAACAAGGCATGATATATGAAACATGTGAAGCAAAAGATGAGTAGGCACACGCTCAACTAATGTAATGTGAAGAATCATATTGACTATGAAGCATAAGAATCCCCATCATTCACGTCATATTCCTTTGAGAAACCCCCGCTGTTGTTTTTAAGGACCTAGTTTTATAAAACAATTTTAGAGTCTAAGGAAATGACGATGAATATTTTCTTATGAAATCGTCCTTGGGGATCTTTCTTGCAAGAACAGCTTCGAAGTCAAACGAAGGACATAGCCTCCAATATTGGAACAAGACCTATGAAATCGCTGTAAAAAACTATGGGATAAGAGAAGAAGATAAGTTAGGTGCCGTTTTACAACATTTTATCGACCGAGATTAAATTGTTATGGAATATTTTCTTAAAATTTGGGGAGAGATTTGTTGGACACGGTTTTCTAAAATTTTAGTTAAAATATTTGATAGCAATGAAGCCAATGGAGAATCTCGGGGGAGTTAGAAACAAATTCTCAAGATCTTGTGATGCCACATTTGGTAGGGAATTCTTAAGATGAGGGTGACTCTAAAGTTTAACTCTCAAAAATTTGATCATATCAATGTCTACACAATGTTGATATTTCATAAATAAACATTATTTTATTTTGATTAAAGGAAAAAGTTGAATAAATATCAATGTGAATTGTTATATCACGCCTTGTCTAAGTCATACCCTGTATTTGTACTTTTGAAATACAATGTGTATTCTAAATTAATTTTAAAAACTAAAAAAATGATAATAATTAAATAAATAATTTCTGGTATCCAAAATTTTTGGCGATATTAGGGCAATTCTCATTACTGGGCTTTTGCCAGCAATATTTTCGGTAAATTTATGTAGAAATATTTGGGCATGGCTGGACACATTCCCCATTTTCCTGGCGTGGGTCGAGTTCGCCGGATCTTCGCCGTTGTTCGTTTCACCTATTGTACACCGTAAATCACCTTCGCCGAAGCTCCTCCTTGGTTTGCGATTAGCGGGTCTTCGCTTGCGTTCACTTGCCGGATCTCCGCTCTGCCTTGGTTCACATTTCCAGCTCTCTGGTGTGGGTCGCATTTCCAACTCTCATTTGCCTGTTTTTCGGGCCGCATTTCAAATCGAGAGTCGTGGCTTTCATTTCCAATCGACGCATTTGGGTCTCATTTCCACCGACGAGAACCAGCCGCTCGAGAGCCATTCGGTTAGAACCACCGCTCGAGAGTTGCCTTGCACACTGAGAACCACGGCTCGAGAGCCGTTCAGCGAAAACCATTGGCGATAATCAGCCGACGAGAACCACCCGAAGAGAGGTGTTTGGCAAGATCCACTGGCAAGAAGCATTTTGATGGGGACGTAGGTGGGGCTGGGGTCGGGTGGGGATGGGAGGGATGGTGGTTCCTGGCAGATTCGATTCCCCGGTGGTGGGGCTTGCTGGTGAAAAGGGGGTAGTTTTTCGGCGAATGACTGGGGACGAAGGTGGGGATGGGCTGGGTCGAAAGAGATGGTGAAGGAGGATTTTTTCCGGTGGGGTTTGACTGTCGACGAGAGGGACTGGATGTTTCCGGAGGACTCTATTCCCGGCGGTGGCACCGACTGAAGAAGAGCGGCGTGGCATCAACAAGGGAAAGCTAGGAAAAGGGGAGTATGTTTTTCATTATACTTTTAAAAGTTAAAATTAGTATTTTACGTGTATATATGTATCAAGATTTAATCTATTAAAATACGGGGCATGATTTAGTAACACTCATATCAACGGTGCCCAAGACCAAATTTCTTTAGTAAGTGTATGACATTAAAAATTGGCCCAATAACGTCATGGATCTTGGGCTAAGCCCAAAAGAGATGATTCCGGAAATTTCGATTGTTCTGGATAGTCATCTCTAGAAACTCCCAGGTACCGCAAAAAACCGTTATCCAGAAGATACGCGAGCTTACTCACCAGCAGTTATAAATAGCGGCCACGGTCGGAGTCTCGAAACCATCGAAGAAGAATCAAAACGTTTGCTCGTTAATCATCTCAAAATCCCCAATTTAATTTCACAGAATTTGAAATAATGTCGCTTATTCCAAGCTTTTTCAGTAACCGCCGGAGCAGCCCCTTCGAGATGGACCTCTGGGATCCGTTCATGGATTTCCAGTTCCCTACTTCCAGCGATGCGTCGGCAATCGTCAATGCCCGCGTGGATTGGAAGGAGACGTCGGAGGCACACGTGTTCAAGGCGGACGTGCCCGGGCTGAAGAAGGAGGAGGTGAAGGTCGAGATAGAGGATGAAAATGTCCTGAAGATCAGCGGCGAGAGGAACGTGGAGAAAGAAGATAAGAACAACACGTGGCACAGGGTGGAGCGCAGCAGCGGGAAGTTTACCCGAAGGTTCAGGCTGCCGGAAAATGCTAAGGTGAACGAAGTGAAGGCGGCGATGGAGAACGGTGTTCTGACGGTTACTGTGCCCAAGGCGGAGGTTCAGAAACCTGAGGTCAAGTCTATTGAGATCTCCAGCTAAATCCTACCGAGTTTTTTGCTCATCAGTGTTTTCTGCCGTATTTTGTTTTTCAGTCTGTGTGTGCTTGCTGAATGTATCCATAAACTGTGGTGTTTTCTTTTGTGATGCTTAATGAAACCAGTTCTCTCTCTTTATTCTTGATCAGCTAAATAGTCTTTTAAGATGTGTTGTTTGATGTTTTCCTCTTAAATTTGCTAAATCATTCAATGAAATAATGTTGTGTAACAGGAATATGATCTGGTGTTCGTGTATGTTAATAACTAGCTCTGTGAAATAGCTCAATGTAGGTAGAGATCAGAGATGTGTAGTTGCTGACTTTGGGGGTGGTAATTTTTAAAACTTGGGTTCTTATTATTAGGAAGTGCAAGTTGCATGGTGGTTTTTTTTGTTATGGCTGCAAGCATTACGGTCAAAGTCTCTATTAATTGTGTAAATAGCTCATAGGTTTCAATTTTGAGTCAACGATCGGACTTTCTGATACTAGGTGTCAATTTGATTATTCGAGTCAGGTTCGATTTTGGGTCAAACGGGTTCGGATTGATATGGGTTGGATTGAAACGGGTCGAAATCTGTTGGTCGGGTCGGATCAGATCGGGATTCGGGTCGGATCAGATCGGGATTCGAGTCGGGTCGAAACAAGTTAGGTTGAAACGGGTGGAAACATGTTTGTCAGGTCGGGCCGGGTTAGAAAATGTTGAAGTCTGTTTGTCGGGTCGGATCAGGTCGGGTTGGAAAGTGTCGAAATCTGTTTGTCGAGTCGGATTGGAAAAAAAGCTAGAATAGGAAAGAAGCTAGAATGGGAAAGAAAAAAGTTTTGAAAAATGGGTTACGACATCAGCTACTCTAGAACATGTACTAACGTTTTTCAACATTTCACAAAGAAAAATTATTTATTTAATATTTTTATATTTAGGCAATAATAACAAAAATCATGTATTTTGAAGCAATGGATTTTGGGGTAACACAATTTTGATCCACAGTGTAATTTTCAATATTGTGTAGAAGTAATCAGTGTTGACTTTTGGGACCCTTCGGTTCATTCATATATGCCCAACCACAAAGTTACAAATATTTTGAACTAAATGAATTACTACGCATAGGGTCAAAATTAGATTGATTATTGATCAATCTAATTGTCGGTTATTTTCCTAGTTGATTATAGATCGAGTTAGCGACAGTCCTAATTAATCTGACATAGTATTAAACTTTTTGGCATGAGGAGTATTAAACATAGTGAAACATGAGGAGTATTAAACTTACTGATGAATTAATACACAAAAGTTAATTCTCCAAGAAAAAATGAGTTATTCTTTTACGATAATTGATAAAATATAAGTAATCCCTCGGTCCAAACTTTTTCTGCCTCATTTCTGCCTCATTTCTGCCTCATTTGGTTTTTGAACTTCTCAGCCCCCCTCATTTACCACAGACCCATCACCACCATCGCACCATTAAATCAACCCAGATACACCACCTGCAACAACAACATCAATCTACACCTCACTCGCTACGCCAACACCAACATCAATCTGCACCTCAACCCAATAAAATCACCCGCAATAGCACCATTAACCCAACAACACCACCGATCTCCTCCAGATCTACACCTAACCCATCCTTGACTCCGCAAACTCATTCAAATCTCTCTCTTTCCAGCGGTGTAGCCCCAAAATCAGTCTAAAAGGCATAGCCGACATCACTGTCATAGTTCATCCTACACAAAAAGAGGCTTTCATTTAAACCCTCAAATCAGCGTCTCAAACTTCAAATCGACATTCCAATTTGGCTCCCGTCAGAGTGGGCAATTTAAAATGGCGCGACGGATGAAGATTTGAGTTAGGAGGTGGAGATTTTGTGAGAAGTGGTGAGTGTAGGTGAGGTGTGACTAGATGAAATTTGAGTAGGAAGTTGAGGATTCTGTGAGATGAAGTGAGGTCAGGTGAGGTGTGAGGGTAGGTGAGTGTTTTGTGAGTAATATTTATAGAAAAGCGCATCTTTAATTATATATTTCATTCAAAAGTGCTGTAAAATCATAAAGTGCAAAACTAACCCTAGACTTTGTTGACCCAGAATGTCAATGGTCAATTTCGCTGGAAATTTACAAAAAGACAATTACACCCTGCTAAAAAAATTAAAAAATAAAAAGGAAAAAAAACCCTTTAATCTCCATTTCCTCTTCTCCGCAACTCCACTCCATTTCCTTTCCTTTGTAACTCTGCGAATTTCGTTTTCTCTCCTTTGCAAATTCAATGGCGGTGGCAAGCTGGGGTTGCGGTTGCAAGAGAGAGGAGAATGAAGGGTTGGGTTGCGAGTGAGGGCGGGCGGGCTAGGGTAGAGTGCGGCAAGAGAGAGGTGGTGCACGACTGAGCGTTGAGGCAGAGTTAGGTTTGAGCGGTGGCGTCGAGGTTGGGGTTGGATGATGGTCAGGGCTGGGGTTGTGTCGAGGTGGTGGAGCATGGCGATGTACGGTGGCGGGGCTAGGGTTGAGAGCGGGGTTAGAATTGTGTAGTGGCGTCGAGGTTGGGGATGACTAACGTTTGGGGCTGGGGGAACCATCGAGGTGATAGAGCATAATGGCGTGCAGTGGCGGGCTAGGTTTGAGTGGTAGCATCGAGTCTGGGGTTGGCTGGTGTTTGGGGCCGAGGTTGGGTGTTGAGCGGTGACGAGCGAAGAAAGAGGTGTGGTGGTGGTGCTCGAGAGATGGTGCTAGAGATTGGCGACAAAGGAGGTGGTGTTAGAGTTGGTGGAGTGGTGGAGCGGTGATGACACTCTAGAGATGGGTGGGGAAGGATGTGGAGTTAGAGAGTGGCGGCAGGGGCGCAGTGGTGCTTAGTGGCGGCGGTTTTAGGATGTTTGAAGATGAAGAAGTCTAGGGTATAATGGTCATTTGATTCTTAGTTTTAAAATTATGAGTATATTTGTCTTTTCTAACTAGGTCAACGTCTAAATTCCTCTAATCAAATATCGGAATAGTGCAATTTGGGTATAGCATCATTGCTCAAAATCTTGAGAGTTTGTTTAGCACTTTCAAAGTTTAAAATGTCATGTCTGCACTTTCAAAATTTGATGCTCCCTCCGTCCCCCCTATAAATGTCTTATTTGACTTATTTGGTGTCCCTTTATTAGAATCTTACTTCCATTATTGACAAAAATATTTAATGTGAAAAATAAAATAAAATAATTTTTAGTCTACGAATCATTTTTATGTTATTTTAACAAATTTAAAAAAAATAACTTTATTTTATGGTGAGACATTTATAAAGGGACATATGGAGTATGTCCATTTATGTACTTTACCCTAATATTTAAATATTCCAAGGGTATTCATGTCTTATACAATGAATAATTCTTAATACGGAAAGTGTGCATATTTGATTAGCATAGACTAAAGAAGAAGGTGTGCAAAAAATGGTCAGATAGAGGGAGTATAAAACTTTCTGACCCAACCTATTTTTTTTAAAAAAAAAAACTGATATTAGATTTCAAGTAGCGCAAACTACTGATGGTAATTTCCATCTCCATTTTTCTAAAGAAATACCTAAATTAGGTAGATCTATTTTTTCTGACTATTATATTTCTCATTTTGAAGATATTTCTAGATCTTCTAGAGCATCTACATCTCGAGTTAATAAAGATCTTTATAAGGTCTCATCTTGTTCCTAGATATCTCGAGAATCTAGGTTTCCAACATCCCTTAAGACAGCCATAAAACTTTTAGGGAGACCTTCCATAGTTAATGGTTTAAAAGCAATTTGCACTAAACCAATATGTAAAAACTTGTAATAAAGTTTTTGATATCTTTTACTATCAATATCAATATTAGAAAATAACTGAATATTTTTTTCTTTACTATCCATTTGGATAGATTTTTCAATAGTTTTTATAACATGTCTATTTCTGAAAATTTAAAAAATACCATAGTTATAAATTTGTTTCGTAGAAACTAATGGAATTGTCCAGTTATTTAAAGCATCAAGTTGTTGTGGAAGTTCATATTCTTCAGATCTAGCATTCTTAATATTATGCTTAGAATTTTGATTAAAAATATCTAAACTCATCTAATTTTGATGACGATGAATTATACTATCTACAAATAACTCTTTACTACCATGACTCTGGTACCATCTGGGGCGAGTGAGGCCTTTACACTTGTGATTCACGGATTTACTTCAAGTTCATATTAATCTAGATAATATTTATTTTAAATCCACGGATTTACTTCAAAGCAATAATATCCTAGTCACAACTAGACCAATGCTAAAACGACCCGAAACTTACCTGAACGCCATCCCCGGCTTTAGCGGCTTGACATGGGCACCCGCACGACAATTGTGTGACTAAAATAGTATATTAATGAAACCGATTGCACGAATCTAATCTATTAGCCTTACTCTAACAGGAGCATCATTACAGGAGTAACAGTATTTGCAGATAGTATAGGCTTTTCAGCCTACAATCAGCAAGATTGAAAACATGAAATTAAAAAGAAAGTACCTATTAGTTGTGCGCAACGAGAGAATGCTTGTATTGTATTCACAAAGGAATTTTACAATGTTTGGTATAAGGGTTCCAATACTTCGTCCTAACTAATGTTAGAGCTCTCCCTTTTATAAGAGAATGGTAAGCTTCTACAATTATTAAAGCGAACAAAGTGGATGTTGGAAACCTAGATTGGAGACAATCTTTAATGGGTGCTATGCAATCCAGTTTGGCCTATTGTCCTGTTTATTTTGATGTCAAACCAAATTTGACAATTTCTTTATCTGATCCAAATATTTTGCATGCTTTAACATTACATGTAAAAGCTCATGGTTATAATTACATGCCTGAAACAGAAGTCATGTGTATTTGTTATCAAATATATTTTCGTGTTTTGGATACTGTGAATCCAAATTGCAAGATTATTGATGATAAAAGAAAAGGACAAAAAGTTTTAATAGAAACCAATTTGGCTAATGGGTCCAAAACTATTACTCGACGACCAATGAGTTGGGATGAAATCGAGTATCCAGATGACTGGAAAATTGAGAAAGTTGTTCCTGTCCAACCAAGGACAGATACACAGATTGCTCAAGTAGGGCAAACTACTGATGGTAATATCCATCTCCAATTTCCTAAAGAAATAACTAAATTAGGTAGATTTATGTCTTCTAACTATTATATTTCTCCTTTTGAAGACATTTCTAGATGTTCTAGAACATCTACATCTCGAGTTAATGAAGACCTTTATAAGGTCTCATCTCCTTCTGAGATATCTTGAGAAGAAGAAATTGATAAAATTAGAATCGGTAGTAACCAGATTCCACAAGGAATTAAAACTGATCCTATAGATACATCACCCAGTGAAATGAGATATTCTGATTATTTTAAAGATGGATAAATGAACATATGGCAAATTGATTGGAATAATATTCCACCTAAAGTTTTAAATTATTCTCTTGGATCTGATCTTAGAAAAATCATCGAAGAAAATTTAAACATTAAAGATTATGATCTTTTCATAACATGATTTTTTTCCATTTTCACATACGAAGAAGCATGCTCTATTATAAACCAATTTTATAAAGAGCTACAAGTCAAACAAGACTTTAAACTCTTTGTTAGGTGGTTTGTAGAAGATTATATTCTTATAAACATAAATGTCATTGAAAGACAATGGCATCTAGACTCCAAAAAAGTCCTTAGGAGTTTATATCCTCCAGATGAGTTATTTTCTTTTAAAAAGGCAATAGCAATAATGATTTATAAGCTCAGCCTTTTATGAAAATTTTACATCAAACTCTAGCCAGTGGCCCTACTATTGATCATAGCAATAGTTTATTTAAACAAAATAATCATAAAAACATTCACCTTAAAATTATTGGTGAACAAATGAATTTTTTACATGAAAAAATTGATAAACTAATATCTCTTATAGAGACTCAGAGGATTAAAGATTCTAGTACTCCTCAGCATGAAATATGTTTAGAAGTTCCGACTAATATTCTACCACCTCCTTCTATGGAGGGTATAACCCTGAAAAATAAAAATGATTCATCATTAGAAGATCTTGGAGAAATTCTCTCTCAATTTAAAGAATTTAAAATTACCAACAAGAACCATGGTATTGATAAACCTAGTAGCTCTACAATTAAAATGATAAATACATAAAAAGAACAACTTACTGCCATGAAAAGTAATTGGAAACCTAAATTAGGTTAAGAAAGCTATTATTACCCTAGACCAACTCCTATGGATGTTTTGATCGAAGAACAGGCTTATAGGAATGATCCTACTGCATATTTGGGTACTAAAATAGTTGAATGGAACATCGATGGAAGTTTCGATAGTCAAATTTTTAGAACATGACATAAAATGATTATGTCTGCTGCTGCAAAAGGCAACAACCAGAGTGATGCACATATTGTGCATATGATCATTGCTGGTTTTACTGGTCAGCTTAAAGCTTGGTGGGATAATTATCTCACCCAGGACCAGAAAGTTTCAATCCTTAATTCTATTAAACAGGAGGGTAATGAAGAAAACCCTAATGCTATTTTTACTTTAGTATTAGCAGTTTTAGAGCATTTTACTGTAAGTTATTCTACTAATTATGATAATATTCAAACTCTGTTACAAAATCACAGATGTCCAACCCTTACATCTTTTAGATGGTATAAGGCTTAGTGGAGTTTTAAACCTCCCAGAAGCTAATAGCAGTTTCTGGAAGGCCAATTTCTTAATGGGCTTCCCTCTCTTTTCGCTGAAAAGATTAAGAGAGGTTTAAGGAGAGAATCTAGAAGTTCTCAGATCCAATGGGATCTTTATTCCTGTTGACGATTGATAGGAAATTATATGGAAGAGGGTTTAGCTCTCTGTAATGATTTAAAATTACAAAAACAATTTAAAAAGCATAGGTAGCTAGAAAAAACTCATTTAGGAGAATTATGTCAACAATTTGCTTTTGATCAACCATCCTCTCAACCAATGGTAAAAAAGAGGATATATATAGAAAAACCCCATAAAATGGAGTGTTATAAGAAATACAAATTTGATTCTTATAATAAAAAAATATGCTACTAAGAAGAGGGCAAAAAATTCAAAAAAAAAGGTTATATTCCTATAAGACAGAAAAGGTCACCCACTTGCTATGCTTGTGGAGAAAAAGGTCACTATGCAAATAAGTGTAGTAAGAAAAATGATAAAATTATATCCTTGAACATAGATGACAATATTAAGAATGAACTATTAAAATGGTTGCTTCCTCTGATGATTCTGATCATTCTGAGGATTTACTAAACTCCTCCAATTATAAGGACATTTATTCTTTTTCTACAGAAGAAGAAAATATTTGTGCTTGCTCTTCAAAATAAAACTGTCAAGTTATCAAGAGTAAGGATGACACAAATGATGAGTTTTATAAACTCCAAGCTCAATTATCTGATTTCAACATCAATGTTATAAATGGTGAGGAAGTTAGTGAACTTCTGGATAATATCCAGGATAAAGCTCAAAAGACTAAATTTCTTGAAACTCTATTCAAAGCTCAAGAAAAGGAAAACCTGATAGGATTCCTTCAAAAATAAAAATAAAAGAATTTATCATCCTTATAATTTCTTGGCTATTGTAGAAGAACTACAGAGAAAGAGGAGTCAGAACGGCCCTATTACCATTCAAGAATTAAAAACAAAGATCCATGATCTCAAAAATGAAGTTTCTTTAATACAAAATCAATAAAATTGTTCTAGAAATAGGATTATAATCCTTGAATCAGGACAGGTGAGTAACACCTCTGATATACCTTCCACCTCTTATCCAGTGGAAGAAAATGATTTTATGGGTTCTATTAAAATTTATTCTCAACATAAATGGACTACTCAAATTAATATGTTAATTGATAAAACTACAATGTACAAAAATGTTCCAACTCTCATAAATTCAGGAGCAGATTTAAACTGTATTCGAGAAGGTTTGATTCCAACAAAATATTTTGTAAAAACCACTCGAAAAATAAGAGGTGCGGATGGAGGCAATTTACAGGTTTCTTATAAATTACCAGTGCTTAAATTTGTTACGATAAGGTATGTATTGAACAAACTTTTTCTCTAGTCAAGAATTTGGCAAATGATATTATTCTTGGGCAACCATTTCTAAATGGGTTAATGCTTTTAAACCATATTGATGAGAAGAATTTCTCAGGAACATACCCAGGAAAAACCATTACCTTCGCTTGGATTTTAGATTATAAAAATAATGACATACTTTCTCTTGTGCAAAACAAAAAACAACATTTATATTATTTGCAACAAGAATTAATTACTTTTAATATTATTGATCAATTAGAAAATCCTAAATTACAGGATAAGATAAAAAATATTGAACATGATTTTTCAATATCCATTTGCAATTATTTACCAAATGATTTTTGGGATAGAAAGAAACATATTGTTTCTCTTCCTTATGAAGAAGATTTTCATGAACAAAATATTCCTACCAATACTAGGCCTTGTCAAATGAATAAGGAATATTTAGAAATTTGTAAAAAAAGAAATTTCTGATTTGATAAAAAAGAGACTAATATGTCCTTCCAGATCCCCTTGAAGTTGCACTGCATTCTATGTTAATAAACATAGTGAGCAGGAGTGTGGGACTTCGAGACTGGTCATTGATTATAAACCTTTAAAAAATTAAAATGAATTAGGTATCCAATACCTAATAAAAAATTTATTGGATAGATTATATCAATCCAACATAGTTTAAAAATTTGACTTAAAATTAGGGTTTTGGAAAATTCAGGTTAATAAATCTGATAGATACAAAACTGTCTTTACAATACCATTTGGCCATTACGAATGGAACGTAATGTCTTTTGCCTTAAAAAATGCTCCTTCTGAATTTCACATATCATGAATGATATATTTAATCCTTATAGTGATTTTATCATTGTTTATATTGATCATATTTTGATATTTTCGAAAAACATTCAAGAGCACATAAAGCATCTTGAAATTTTTAAGAAATTAATAATTACAAATGGTTTGGTTATATTCAAGTCAAAAATGCATATTTTCCAAACGAAAATTAAATTTTGGGTCATGTCATTGATCAAGGGAAAATTACTCCCACCACAAGGTGTATATAATTTGCCACAAAATTTCTTAATGAGATTCTTGACAGAACTCAATTACATAGATTTTTGGGAAGGTTGAATTATATTTCAACTTATTATAAAGATCTATCATTAGATGCAGCTGTCTTATATAACATACTGAAAAAATCTGTCACACCATGGTCTGAAATTCATACCAAGGCAGTTCAAAAAATAAATAAAAAATGTTCAAGCTCTGCCATGTCTTATGCTTGAAAACCCAAATTGGGGGAAGATTATTGAAACTGATGCTTCTGATATTGGTTATGGAGGAATTCTTAAGCAGATAAATGCCCAAGCTAAACAGGAGTATTTGGTCAGATATTATTCTGGAAAATGGACTAATAGGCAAAAGAATTACGCTACTATAGTTAAAGAAACTCTTGTTGTAGTTAAGTGTGTCCTGAAATTCCAGGATGGTCTTTACAATACAAGGTTCTTAATAAGAACAAACTGCAATGCAACCAAGTTCATGTTTCAAAAAGATTTTAAACATGACGTTTCCAAACATATGCTTGCAAGATGGCAGACCCATTTGGCCCCATTTGATTTTAAAATTCAATATCTTAAGGGAAAATAAAACTCATTACCAGATTTTCAAACCCGTGAATATCTGTAGGTATAAACTCATGCCTCCCATGTGGACTACACCTACTCCTCATAGGGGTAGAGGAAGAGGTAGAGGCTCCAGCCAAAGCTGAGGCAGGGGAGGGAGTAATACTCCACAAACTCCTAACATTCCAAGAGTCGTACTCATGGAAGCAAGCTCATCAAGCCAGGAACCAAATTCATATATCCAGAGACTCCAAAATTTGGAGAATGAAAGGCATCAATATTTGATGCGATCCCACGAGGAAATAATCATTTACTTATCCCATGAA
>JAULKM010079061.1:0-11665 GCA_032355605.1 Rubia tinctorum
ATGGAAAAGGATATGTACAAAACCAATCAGAAAGGGTATTCATTTCTTAACCTGATTCTAATTTATCTAATATTCTAATACCCATGATCAACCCTAATGTGCACCCTTTCTTTGCCTCAACCGGAGTCTCTCCATGAATGGAGGAAAATGTTGGCTTGTTGAAATTGGGGTGACATGACAAGTGTCATCCATCTATTTACTGGCCTTATTTTTATTTACAAACTTTTTATTAATTATTATCTCTTTAATTGGTAAATAATTCAGTTCTAATTTATTCATTTTTCTAAAGTAAATTTTAATTATCATAATATTTTTTTCTCTACAAATAGAGTATAATTTTATAATATTTCAGTATAAAATTTTAATACATCTAATTTATTAGCTTATAGTTTTTTTCTATGTTCAATGGAGTTTTAATTATTTTATTTATTTTATTCAAATTTTACATCTAAAAATCTATAGTTAATTTAAAAATTACTTTTAAAAATATTTTATACATAAATTAGTTTACAATAATTAATTAATAATAAATACCATAATTACATAAACATTATATTTATTTATATATTTACAAAATGATAAAAAAAAGTTGAAAACTTGAGTTTGGTTGAGCTGTGTTGGATTCAGGGGGAGCCAGAAAATTTTTTTGGTGGGTCACAATTTAATTTGATGAATCTTTATATGAAAATAGTGTTAAAATTTTGAGAAAATTTTAAATTTAGAGGGATAGAGTGATTTAAAATTTAAAATAAACTTGAACACTAATAAAAAATCATATAGTAATTAACTACAAATATTTAAAAAAATTAAAAAGGTGGGGGCAATTGCTCCACCTTATCCAGGCATATAGCTCTGCTCCTAGTTGAATTGTTGATAAAATGAAGAAAGAATGGGATTTAATTGTGTAATTAATTGACGTAGATTCAAGAGAAATATTTTTTTAAAAAAATGGGTTGGCTTAGGTCGTTGACGAAGATTATCTCTAAGGAGCAGCGTTTGCTTACAAGTTCCAGTAAAGATTTTTGACAGCTGCGTTTTAGACACGTTGCATGCGTGCCATTAAACTGGTGATGACATATTTAAGAATGACTTGTTTCTCACTTCAATGTACTCCCTTGTTCATCTTTATTTACCCTTCTATTTTTTTTATACTATTTGCTATTAAAATTTAATCTAAGTAAATATATGAACAATAATATTATCATGTATAATATTATACAATTCATTATAACAAGTAGTTTCTAAATATCAACTTTTTATTTGCCGTTATTATACGTAGGTAAATTTATTAACGGTCAAACATGTTTCTTGTTGAACAACGCGATAATGAT
The DNA here is from genome assembly GCA_032355605.1 of Rubia tinctorum. Taxonomy (NCBI): domain Eukaryota; kingdom Viridiplantae; phylum Streptophyta; class Magnoliopsida; order Gentianales; family Rubiaceae; genus Rubia; species Rubia tinctorum. Next base: position 1,332 of record JAULKM010079061.1, read on the forward strand.
TGCAGTGCAAATAGAGTTGGAACGAAGGGAGTATAAATAATTATATAATGTATTTTTATTTATTTGTTGTTAGAGTAATAACAGACTTACTCTTATAGATTTAACTATAATTCGGGTTGATTAATTTTAATTTAACTCATCTCAATCCAAACTCAATTTATTAAAACTTATCTTAGTTTTGTTTGATTATTAATTAGAACTTATCTTAATTTACTCTCCATTTCACTAATAGTTGCATCTTTTGATTTTCACTTATATGTAATGATAAATTAAACGGTTTTCTACTGGATATCTTCTGATATTGGGATATGGTTCTACTCGCTCTGTCCCACCATTATTGACATATTTATTTTTTTACGATTTTCAATAATTATGTTTGACAGTCAATAACTCTAGTTACATATAACAATTTCACATAAAAATATATATTTAGAAAATAAATTTTAAGACGAATCTAACAAGATCTCACATGATATATTTATTATAAATATTTTAACTCATATTTAAAGTCATTTTTTTTACTTTGAAAAAATAAATCTGCTAATAATGGTGGGACGGGGAAGTATTGGATATCTGACCTCCAAATAGCTAATATGGGGGAATGAGTGGATGCAATTGAATTTAGAAAGAAAAAAAATAAAAAAATAACCAAAAAAGAAAATATGTTAAATATAAAATAAACCAACATACACTCTTCGTTTTCTTATATTTGAGATACTTTTCATTTCCGTATGTTTTCTAAAATTGTTAGCTTACATTTTATGGCAAAAAGCCAGTATTTCCAACCACTCACTAAACTTTTGCTCTCTTCATTCAATTCTCTTCACACATTTTAACTTTTTAAATGAAAACAACACCAAAATCTATGGTGTCAAACATAATAAAACAAAGAGAGTAAAAAGGAAGTGTGCTACTAACAGGAAAATGACTGAAGTATTATTTATTAATAGTTAACTTAATTTTGATTAATTTATTTCCATTTGGATCAGACAACTAAAATCTTATCTTCTACGAGAGAGCAACACATTTATCATTCCTTAAGTAGAAATGGGAAGAACGTAATGCACAGAAAAATCTAAAAGAGTCACTACGGTGGATCTTTCGACAGCACAGATCGTGCAAGTTCTGTCGAGAAGGAAAGGACGCCGGAATAGTAGCCACACGTGTGGCCCACACTGTTAAGCATAGGTGTAGATGCCACATCTGTAGCCTGAGGAGAAATTATTTACGGGAAGGGCTAAAAGTTGGCAGTGACACCACTTCAATCTAATGTTAATATAACACTTTCTTTCCAACACTTATTTAAAATATTATAATAACTTATAAAGTGTTATTTAAACATTTGAAAAGTGTTGCACAAATATTGAAAAATGTTACATAAATTTTAAAAAGTGTTACGATAGGTCTAATGTAACATCGCCCAGTGGCGGAACTAGAAGTTCTGACAAGGGGTGGTGCGGCCGGCTGCTGGCTGGGGCGCGAAGAACAGAACAAGAACAGGTTTCAATTGCAAGGGAAATGAGCTACATACATCAGTCTTGGGTTGGGCCGATTGGGCCCTCATTTTTTCCCACCAGCCATTCAAAACGACGTTGTTTTGCTTATCAAAACGACGTCGTTTTGATAAGTTAGGAAACAAAAAAAAGACAAAATCAATTCAGCTTCTTCCCCGGCTTCGCAGCGGCAATCGTTGCCGGAATTTGCCCCCTGCAAACGTATGAAGGGGTGGCGGAAACCATGGATTCCGGCGGCCCTTAGCCCTAATTTTCGGGCCGCCAGATCCTAGGGGTGGCACCAGCACCCCCTCGCCACCCCCTGGTTCCGCCAATGACATCGCCTGAGGTAATAATTGTAAAAGTGTTACTTTATGTGCTATTGTAAACTTTGAACATATTGTAATACTTTTACAAGTATTAACTTAAGTGATGTTACAATAGATTTAATGTAACACTTTTTAAAAATTTATATGCAACACTTTTTAAATGTTTAACATTTTAAATAAGTGTTGGAAGGAAAGTGTAACACTTATCAAAGATTTAAACAATACTTTATAAGTAATTGTGACATTTTAAATAAGTGTTGGAAGGAAAGTGTAACACTTATCAAAGATTTAAACAATACTTTATAAGTAATTGTAACATTTTAAATAAGTGTTAAAAAAAGTTATGATAACTCTAATTTTAACGTAAAATCTTTGAATCTTATGGCACAACAGTAGTAGAAAATAAACAATCGAGCCATCTATTTGATGCTCTAGGACAAATGCTGCAGGAAAACACCAAATTAGGAGGGATGTAGTTAGGCTGGTCCTAACTTTTTAAGAGCAGTCGACAAAATGGCTCCATATATACTCTCTCCATCCAATTACTTTTGAACCATTTATTTTTTCACGGTATTCAATGATCATCGTCAATATCTCTAACTACGTATAACAATTCAGCATAAAATGTTGATATTTAAAAAATATATGTTAAGATGAATATAAAAATATCTCAAATGATATTTTTATCACACATATATAAACTTATATTAGTGGTCAAAGTTCACTAAATTTGACTTTGAAAATGTTAAGTAGCCAATAGTTGTGGGACAAAGGGAGCATATAATGAAGAGTGGATCTCCTCAGGCGGTCTGTCCATAAGTTTATGGACAAACAATTTATTTATTTTACTTTATATATTACATTTGTTAATTCACATACTAAATTTAGCAAATATAAAGATATTATTTTATTTTATATTATATTTATATTTATATTATCACATTCAAATACATATTATTACTTGTTTTTACTTTTAAAATATAATATTTAAATTGTATAAAAATTGTAACATTTAAGGACTATCCATAACTTTATGGAAATGTCGTATTTCCTGAAATTTTCCCAATCACCATATAATATAAATTGTTTGCTTGGTGTTGTCAACTGGGGATATTGAAGTCATTTTGTCTCTTGTTCCTCTTTTCTCCCCCTTCTCTCAAATGATTTTCTAACGACTCTTTTCTGCCGGAAATCAACACAGTATGGCTGAGACGCCGCCACCTGGTGGTGGAAAAGCTTTTCTCGCCGCTCTGAAAACAAAGGCATAACCACTCGTCACCTCTCTGCCCAGTAACCCTAATATTCAATCCAAAAATGAAAATTTGGGAGACGTTGCTTGCCTATATACTTAAGAAGAAATCATCCAACTATCAGCCCACTATTAAAATGCCCTTATAGGGAATTTCCTCAGAGGACGACCAACCACGGAGCAGCTGGAACCATCCTTCAAAACAGCAGGTTTTTAAGGAAGATATCAAATTGGATCGAAAGATTACAAGCATGTTCTCATACGGTTCGAGCAGCTAGCGGATTTTCATCGGTGCTGGATTAAAGGGACCTGGGTTTTACAAGGAACCCTAATGGAGGTTCTCCGATAGACGCCTGATTTCTCCCCCAACTCAGAATCTTCCATCGTCCCTGTATGGGTAACTACCAGAAATGTTCCATTGTATTACTATAATATATCTTCAATTGAATCAATAGGGAACAATATAAGATCTTTTATTAAGATGGATGCTGCTACTGCTGGCCTAACCCGCCCCTGTGCAATTAAATTGTGTGTGGAAATTAATTTTCTGAAACCGTTGAAACCTACTATTAGGTTAGGATAAATCCAAAATAACAAGAAGTACCTAATTGAATATGAATATATGTCTGCATATTGTGTTCACTGCTCTAAATTGGGTCATGATGTTAAGCATTGTAGAGTCCTAAACCCCAATCTGAATCCTAAGTGGGAATCATCTGGTCAAAAATGTACTTCTCCTCCAACCAGGCTAAATGAGGAAAAGAAAACTGGCTTAGACATAAACAACTTCGTAGAGTCACTACCCTTGATTCAGGCTACAACTAATAGGAAGGAAAATCCAGAGCTGTATAACCAAAGTCCTGCTAGGAACTCTCCACATGCTAGCCAAGTTCATGTCACACAGGAAACAAAATCAGTACATGCTAGCCCAGTTCTAGTCATACAGGAAACAAGAGGTAACATAATTTACTCACCAAAGGACTCACAGCCCAAAAAATTAAGCCATAAAGCCAATCCACCAAAATTGCAACAACCACATTTCAGATAAGCAAAAGATGATCTGCATATCATCCATGGTAAGCTTCGTACTATTGATTACTCTCCAATTCAAACTGACAAATTTTTTCACTCACTGCTGAGAGCAAATAGAAACAGGTTCTCCCCTCTTGCTGATCTTCAGAGCTCAGAAAACTCAACAGCAAATCCTGCAAGGAAAGAGGGGAACCAAATACAGGAAGTTTCCTCCAATTTGTCATCAGAAAAAAAGGTACCACTGACTAATTATACTGATTATATTGCCACTCGCATATCAGCTAATATAAAAACAAAAGATAAGCCAAAAAACCCAATTATTTTACTCAGCTTAATAAGATGATGCTAAGATCATTTTCAAAAAGCCATAATAACTCTAATTAATGATTGATAAAAATAATCTAAAATTCTTAGTTTGGAATCTCATGTGTATGGACACTTCAATATTTAGATTAGATGATTTGATTAGAAGACATAAGTTGCAGCTTTTATGTTTAATAGAACCTAAACTTAACAACTCCGAATGCCATACATACAGGACTAACCTTAGGTTTCATAATTGCATTCAGTCCTGAAATGGTCAAAATGGCTTATGTGGACTGACAAGTTACAATTTAATCTTATGGTAGATAACAATCAATTCCTTTTTGTTCACATTCAAAGTCCACAACTAAATATAGCCATGCGACATGATAAGGAGGGTGGAGAGCTTCCATTAGGCAGACAACACAGAAAAGAGCAGGAGAGAAGCTAGCTTGATGAGAAGCCAAAGAAAAGAGGACAACTCGGTAGGGCACACCCGAGCACCAGTCGTAGAACGCTTGGGAATAAGTCGAAAGCTGGAAAGAGTAGAACATAGAGGACAAAAAGTTCACCACTTTGCTAAAAAGGCCGAATGAGATATTCGCCCTCGTGGTAGAAAAAAATCATATGGACACCGTCAAAGATGCGAAAATCCTCCATTAAGAAAAATCCCAACTTCTAGTGCAATTATCATGAGGACCATAACGACAACACAAACGATTGTTTCCACTTCAAAAAGATTATAATTGCGAGTTTAAAGCCAGAGGAGTTGGCCATGTTCACTTAAGATGCTAGAACTTACAACATAGCTACATTTAGGGGGTCCAACAAAGGGAAGGATCGAGGACGGAATACTAGGAAGGGAAGAGAGGTAGCTAAAGTGGAGCCAGAAAGAGGGGCTGAAAAAAATGCACGCAAAGACAAGGAAAGTTCTCCTCATGACACAAAGACAATGGTAACACACATCTATGCCATTATCAGAGGACACGCCAGCGGTCAGATGGAATCTCAAAGAAAGGCTAGGTGAAGCGGACACCTGAGAACACACCTCCCGAAAAGTGGCTCACGGAGGATGAAATCCTCACTTTAGGCTCGAAGGATCCCACATTGGATCAACCACCCGGAGGAGATGCCATCATTATCACTATCAAGATAGGAGACAAAAAGGTACATCGAGCCTATGTGGATGGAGGAAGCTCTGCAGAGTTAATGTACTTGCACTGCTTTGAGAAGCTTGATGAAGTTATTAAGGGAATCAAATCGACGGGCACCCCTTTAGTATATTTTGCGGATATGACAGTCAGGTCGGTAGGGACTCTGACTCTGCTGGTCACCATAGAAGACTACCCGAGAGAGAAGAATATGGATGTGGAGTTTGTCATGGTCAAGGCCAACAACCCTTACAATATCAACAGTGAGTGCTCTAGCAGTGCTAAAAAATAATTTTTCAACCCTGCATCTGCTCCTGAAGTTCCCAACCTAGAACGAGATAGAGACAGTAATAGACAATTAGTATAAAGCTCAGACATTCCACTGCATCACTCTAAGAAAAAAAATGAGAAGAGAGCCCAAGCACCCTGCTCGCGGGCAGAGAAGTGCAACTGGTAATAGCAAGGGTGGAGATGCCTAATCTAGGAGAAGAAATTGAGGAGATTCTCATTGAGGGGAAGGTAGCAGTCTAAATAGGGAACTCGCTACCATTGGTGGAGCCTCCATAGTCCAAATCTGGAGAATATCTATTAGACTATTGGGAGAGATTTAACAATGAAGCTAACGAGGTAGAGGATCAAACATGCCAGTTCCTAATCGATACCTTCAGCAACAGTTTGAGGCACCTAACAACTGCTCCAAAATTGCACATGAGTACCTCTTGTGTCCATGGGCGACATGATAAGGAGGGTAGAGAGCTTCCATTAGGCAGACGACACAGACAAGAGCAGGAGAGAAGCTAGCTTGAGGAGAAGCCACAGAAAAGAGGACAACCCGATAGGGCACACCCGAGCACCCATCGTAGAACGCTTGGGAATAAGCTGGAAGCTAGAAGGAGCAGAACATAGAGGACAAAAAGTCCACCACTTTGCTAAAAAGGCTGAAGGAGATATTCACCCTCGTGGTAGAAAAAAATCTTATGGACACCGTCGAAGATGCGAAAATCCCCCATTAAGAAAAATCCCAACTTCTAGTACGATTATCATGAGGAGCATAACGATGACACAAACAATTGTTTCCACTTCAAAAAGACTATCATTGTGAGTTTAAAGCCAGAAGAGTTGGCCATGTTTGCTTAAGATGCTAGAACTTACAACAGAGCTACATTAGGGGGTCCAACAAAGGGAAGGATCGAGGACGGAATACTAGGAAGGGAAGAGAGGTAGCTAAAGTGGAAACTGTTCGTTGGTGGAGCCTTCATAGTGAAAGGGGTAGGGGTTGGCCTGGTGCTAACCGACCCTGAGGGAATAGAAACAACTTATGCCCTCTTTTTTCTCTTTTCGGCTTCTAACAACAAGGCGGAGTACGAAGCTCTGATATCCAGAATAGAGATCGCTAAAAACTTATTAGCCTTTGTAGATTCACTCCATGTAGCCAACCAAGTCAATGGATTATACTAAGAAAAGGAGATCACCATGAAAGAGTACCTAGCAAAAGTTAATAGTTTGGCATCACAATTTGATTATTTGAGGTAACCCGGGTGCCCCGTTCAAAGAATAATCAAGCAAACACTCTCAAAAATTTGACATCATCTACCCACGCCCACCTCACAGAAACAGTGTTGGTAAAAATGCTAGAAAGAAGATCCATGGAGGAAATAAGGGTGAACCTGATAGAAAAAGAGGCAGACACATGGATGACGCCTATATGGAAGAAGCATAAAGCTATTAACTTCGTAGTAAAGGATGACGTCTTGTACAAGAGATGCCATACTGACCCCTAGCTAAGGTGCACTGACTTGAAACAAGCGGAGAACGTACTACGATAGCTACACGAAAGAAGCTACGGGAGCCATTAAGAAGGAAGAACGCTTGCCCTAGAAGCCGCTAGAGCTCCCTATTATAGGCTCTCCATGTGGCAAGATGCACTGAGTCAGGTATAGAAGTGTCAAAAATGTCAAGATCTCGCTGACATATCCAAGATACCTTGCGAATAAATGACAATCATACACTCACCTTAGCAATTAGAGAAGTAGGTAATAGACAGAGTAGGTCAGCAAGAAGCATTTCCTGGTAGTGGCCGTGGACTACTTCACCAAGTGGGTGGCAGTTGAGGTACTACCCACACTCACCGAAAAAAGGGTCACAAAATTTTCTTGGAGAATCATCATTTGTAGGTTTGGGATCCAAAGAATCATAGTCAGCAACAACGACAAAAAGTTCGCTGATGAACCATTCAAGTCTTTGAGTGACGGCTTAGAGATCACACAATGCTTCACTTTTGTATACATTCACAAGCAAATGGGCAAACTAAAGTCACCAACCAGACGATTGTTCATGGTTTGAAGAGGCACCTAGATGAAGCGAAGAATGAATGAGAGGAAGAACTACAGAGCATCCTATATATGGACCTATGGAACCACACCAAGGGAGGTTATCCGTTTGGAAATAACTGTGCCCAGTCGTAGAGTAAGTTACCTAGCTGGAATAAAGGAAAATGAGCAAGCCATGAGGGAAAGTCTAGAGGAGTTGGAAGACAAGAGAGAAAGGGCATCTGGGAAGGAAGTAGCCTACAACAACATAGTTTGTCTTCGAAATCTAAACGTCAGAGACTTATCTATGCGGAAAAATGAGGCTAGCAGAGTGAAAAGTTTAAAGAAGCTGGATCCAACTTAGGAAGGCCCTTACAACGTTATCGAGGTACTGGGAAAGGGACCTTAGAAGCTCGAAACCATGAGCGGGGAGCCGATACCTAGAACCCGGCACATGGAAAACCTGTGAAAATACCACTTGTTGTCGTAGTCTTAAGTATAGGTATTTATGTTTTTTTTCTTTTATTTTTTTATGCACGAACCGGTTTGCGTAGTAAAGGGATATATGATAGCTAATTCACAATTTTGTAGCACCCGAAAGGGGAAGGTGATTATTGAATACAATCAATGCCCACCACTTGACCTGTATAACTCTATGATGATTTTTTTCTTTTCCATCTATCGTAATTGAGGGGCTAAAACAAACACTCAAGCTAGGTCAAAAACTTTCCCTCATTCTCCTCGCCAAAACTAACTTTAACAGTTCCTGGTAGAATGTAGGAAAAGTTAGAGCCAGCGCTAGTAATAAGTCCAAGACATGGACAAAACCATAAAGACTTGTTAAAAAGGCCAAGCAAAAAAATCTCGACCCAGTAAGGAGAGTGAAAGACATGTTCAAAAGAGCAAGCAAAAAAATCTTGACATGGCATAGAGAATAAAAGACTTGTTCAAAAGAGCAAGAAAAAAAATCTCGACCCGGCAGAGAGAGTGAAAGACTTGTTCAAAATAGCAAGCAAACAAAATCTTGACCCGGCAGGGAGATTGAAAGATCAAAAGGTCTATTCCAAAAGCAACCACAAATATTCTTTACCCATGGAGGAAAAACCTTACAACGAGCAGGCTAATTATGCTAAGAAAGGTGTTAAAGCGCTAAAACAAGTCTGAAAAATAAGCTTAAACTCATAATCCAGGAGTAATAATATTAACTACGCGTTTCAGAAGGAGGGCCATTACAAAATAAAGTTTCACCTCTCTAAGAGGACTTCCAAATATCTTGCCTTCCCAGGAGGAATTTTTAAAATGTATTGCCTCAATAGGAGGACTTCCTAAACACATCATCATTGTCAGAATAAGTCAATATGATGATTAGATTAGATTTGATTAGGGATTAGGTTCATGCCTAGATTAGAATTCTACTAGACCTAGTCTACCTTTTGTACTCTATTTAATCCATTCAGTAATATCAGAATCATTACGGGAAATCATTCTTTCATGGTATCAGAGAAAGTTCTGATCCTAAGCCCTAAACCCAAATTTTTCTGGCCTCCCCCCCTCTCTTTTCAGACCAAACTACCCGGCCAAATTTCGGCCATCATCTCCGTTTTTCGGCAGCTATTTCCAGTCCACATTCTGGCTGCTCTCTCTCTCTCTCCAGTCTTCTCTCCGGTCACCTCCGACGGATCTCTTAGGCCTTCTCTGTTCCTCAACCACCTCCTTCTCCGTTCAGAGTCTCGACGACTTCATCTCGGCGATTCCTCGACACGCCAGCCTTACCCTCAGCGGCCTCCATCTCCGGCATCAACTACGTCTCTTCCTTTCTCAGCTTGGTGGTCATCGTCGCTGGTTTCTCAGTTCGACGAAGAAGGAAAATTGACGACGACATAAAACCGGTTCTCAGATCGGCGAAGATAGAAAACCAGCACTTCACAGCCAAATTCACGCTCCTCTCTTCGCGCATCTTAGTCACGCGCTCTCAGCTCAACAAAGCGCTGTCAGAAAAGCTTGTGATTCCACGAGCTCCAAGTTAAAATCGCGTGACCCAGTACTTGCGCATGAGATTCATGCGCCATCAGTCTTCTCCGCGCGTGAGCTTCACACTCCAGCTGTTCTCTGCGCGTGTCTGCACGCGCCTGGCATTTTTTTGGCAGATTTTGTGTTTTTGCTCATTTCTTTTTTGCCCTTATGGATATGGCTCAATTTAATTCTCTAAGAAGTAATATTTTAAAATTCACTAGCTCTTTTCATCATCCACAACACGATGGCTTCAAGTGGATTTTAGATTCTAGCACCACAAAGCACATGACATCGTTCCTTGCTGCTGTTGACCATGTCACACCTTATCATGGTTCTTCCAGTGTACATGTTGGTAATGGTGCTAAACTCCCTATTACTCATGTTGGTGATTCTTGGCTTTCTAAATCTTTGCCTATTTATGATGTGCTTATTGTGCCCGATATCACTAAAAATTT
>JAULKM010079071.1:0-11664 GCA_032355605.1 Rubia tinctorum
TTTTAATTCGAAAGAAATCATATTTTTGAAATTTTAAAGTTTAACTGTCGAAAACCAACGATTTGAATCACGAAAGATAAAAAATTAATTTAGCAAAAATAATTGTGATAGAATTATTGTAAAACAAACAAATAATTGTGGTTGTGTGTTTTGATATTTAGTGAATACAAAAGATATACAAAGTAGAAAAAATATGGAATATATACAAAACCAATCAGAGGGTATTCCATTCTTATCCTGATTCTAAATCAAATATATCTCCGTTACCCCCCTCAAGTAAAGTGTGAAATGGTCAGAACGCAAAGTTTGGAACGTAAGAACTTAAACTGAGTACGAGGTAACCCCTTTGTACGGATGTAAACAAGCTGCTAGTCCGTAGACACATGAGCAACCTTAAATTTACCAGAAGACACAATTTCACGCACAAAATGATAATCAATACAATTTTTTTGGCTTTCTTATGTAAAACCAGCTTATGAGTAAGGAAGAGAGCACTATTATTAACCCACGGAAAAATAGGTGGTTCACGTGTCAATACAGGTAAATCCCGAAGAAGATTCATCAACCAAGATAGTTCTGCAACAGTGTTTGCCATAGCAAGATATTCTGATTTTGAACTTGAACGACACACTATAGGTTGCTTTTTAACACTTCGATAAACCAGGTTGCCAACAAGAAAAATGGCATACCCATATGTAGAGCTATGAGTCTCAATGAAACGAGCCCGATCAGCATCAAAATAATCCAAATTTGGTAAAGCGGAAAAACTTGAGCGAAACTGTCCATAGTGAAGAGTATCATGAACATAGCGCAAAATTTGAGTAAAAGCTTAGAAATGGTTATCAATAGGAGCCAGTAAGTACTAACTGACCTGGTCACAGGATGGAACAAATTGAGATGTGTAATTAACAAATATTTAAGTGCACCAACTAGAAACCAAAAAAGTGTGGGATTTTCTATCGGCTTACCTAAAACGCTAACAAGCTGGAAAAAGCCACAAAAATAATGGCAAAGGACTCGAAATCCTGCATCCCAACAAGCAATAAAATGTCCTTGGCGTATCTGTCCTAACCAAGGAATAAGCCGTTAGATATACGAACAACCTCCAAACCCAAAAAAGTATTGTTTAGGTGCAACGCTCGGTAATCTTGAATACCTGATTAACCAGATCAACAAACTTTCGAATGAGACGACCATCATTCCCAGTAAGAAATATGTCACCAACATAAACCAAAAAATAAAGAAGAGAGGCACCTAGTGAAAAAAAAATAAAGATGTATTGAAGTAATTACAAACAAACCCTAGACCAATGAAAATTGAGCTAAAACACCGAAGCCAACCGCGAAGAGCTTGATTCAATCAATAAATAGCCATGCGTAGATGACAAACAAAATCCAGACGCATGGGTCTTTGTATCTTGCAGGCTACTCAATATAAACCAGAGAGTCAAAAACGTCATTTTAAAATGCATTCTTAACATTTAGCTATCGTAAGGGCCAATTATGAGTAACAGCCAAAGATAAAGTAGTACAAACAGTAGAAGCCTTCACCACAGGACCAAAAGTATGATTATAATTAAAACTTTGAAATTATGAAAAACCCTGAGCAACTTACCCCGCGTTATGCTTATCAAGAGAGACATCAGCCTTATACATTTTCATTAGATTGACGAGAAACCAACAACATTTTCATTGGCTGAAGAAGGAACAAAATCCCTCTTCTGCTTAGTGCGATCAGCCTCCATCTCGAAATCCATGGTAACAACCCATTAAGGAGCTTTAAGGACGGATCAATGACTTTGTGGCTCGGTCTTAGCAAACCAGTGCAAGATCGATTAGCCATCAAATGAAAAGAAAATAGATATGATGATGGTGATGGTACGAATCCCGATATGGGCATGGAATCTGTGGCAGGTGCAAAAATCGAGGACAATGGCAACAATGGGTCTGGCGGTGAGAGCGACATAGGTGAGTCACCGTGCGGCAGCTGGACCGGCATGAGAGCTGTTGGAGCCACGACAGAGGTCTCTGGAGGAACAACTGACCATGCTTGGACCGCACACGCTGGCACAGAGCTGGGCGGGTGAGGCTGTGACGATTTAGCTTGCGGTGGACTGAGCTGCTGATTGTTGTGCGGAAAGCAGACAAAATTATCAGATTAACCTTGTGCTCCCTGTACATACTGTAAATAAGAATTTTCCACAATAATGGGCCATTCGGCTGGAGAAGATAGCACAAACAATCAGTGCCAGTACCAGTATGGGGTAGCTAGAAAAATCATCTTATCAAACAAAGCATGATGAGTGATGTTCTACTTCTTCGTAAGAGGATCAAAATAGCGATAACCCTTGTACTGTGAACTGTAACGCAAAAATATACAAGACATACTTCGAGGAGCTAATTCATATGTAGCATAAGACCGTCAATACTGAAAAAATTGACAACCAAATGGATGGATGTTGGAGCAGTCAGGAGAAGTATTTAAAACAACAAACATAGGTGACTGACATGATAAAACCGGAGTAGGTAGTCTGTTGATGATATAGACTGCTGTAGAAAATGCATTATACCAACACGAATAATGAAGGATAGAATGAAAGAGCATCGACAGTCATGTCTCAGTAATACGACGATGCTTCCTTTATGCTCAATCATTTTGCTCTGGAGTGTAAGGATAAGAAAGCTAGTGATGAATGCCCTTACATGCAAAATGTGATCACATGCAATGATCCAGAAACTTTGTTCCACCATAACTTAGAAAATACTTTAATGGTGGTAGAAAACTAGTTCTCAACTAGAGCCTCAAAATGCATATAAGCCTTTACAAAATCATAATTTTGTCGTATACCGAGAAAAATCATCAACTAAAATGACATAATAAAGGTACCAGATGAGAGAGACAACAGGTGAGGGTCCAAACGGTCACAATGAACTAAATTAAGCATGTATGGTGAGCATTTAAAATTATCATTAAAAGAAAGACGCTTGCCTTTAGCCATATCACAAGAAGAAGACAAAAGAGGCTAAAGCAGCAAACTAGTAAATGACAACCTAAGAACTCTTTTTCCACGACAACATCCTAGGCTTCCACTGCCACACCAATTTCTGCGTCGTTCTCTGTCGTGGGCTGGCTGTCCAGACGCTTGTTGAGAGGGAGAAAAAGCAGCATGTACTGGTCCAAAAGCATAAGGCGGTCGAGCTTTCAGAAAATACTTTAAAGCTTTAGCATCAAGCACAATAGTAAACAACAGGTGGAAGATTAATAATCATCTGAGCTGATAAAATTTGAGAAAACTTATCATTCAAGCCATGACAAAATAACAGAACAATATCATCATTTGAAAGAGTGTGACCCGTAACACGCAATTCATCAAGAATGTCCTTAAAGCGAGATTTATAATCCTGAATAGATTGATCATCTTGAAGAATGCCATACAAGCGATAACAAAGATAAGGACAATGAGCATGAGAACCAATATGATATTAGCAGCCAAAGCATCTCATACCAGAGCAGCACTCACCATACTATCGACTACTGACATCGCATATGGAGTAAGTTATTAAAATATTAATCCTTAAATAGTTTATATGATTGAACCCAAGCATCATAAGCCTCTACAGAAGCTGTGAAGGATTCAAAAACATCGGTATTCTAATCGAAGGTTCCCTTAGAGACTGAATCAGTTGGTGGAGCTGGGCATGGTGTAGTTTCATCAGCAAAAAAATTAACTTAGTAGTAGAAAGATTTCACCGTGCGTTGTGCGGTGATATTCATTATATTTTGATTTTCTATATTTTATATGTTTGACAAAATTAGTAAAAGATTAAACAGTTGGGATTCCAAGAATCTTTCTTATGTTGGGAATACTCAGTTGATAAATATTGTCTTAATTAGTATTGTTTGTATGGGCTATTTAAAGTCCCAGAAGGAGTTCATGAGTAAATCATCAAAAAATACAGAGATTTTTTATGGGGAAAGGAATTAGAGGGCAGGTTTTTGCTCCAGCAGCATGGGATTATCTATGCAAAAGTAAGAAAACTGGTGGCATGGGAATTAGGGATCCATCTCTATGGAATCATGCCTCTCTTTGTAAGTGGATGCAAGCTTATCACTTGAAGGGGAGATCATTGGTGAATCAACAAATCCAAAGAGCACACAATTGGATGTGGAAGTACCAAAACAGGCTGGAAAAAAGAATGGGAAATCAGCTTTAAAGTTGTTTATCCCCATATGGAACTTTCAGTATATCAAGAGCTTATAGTATTTTTAAAGTATGTGATGATGAAGATACTATAGAAAAATTGATTTGGAAATCAAAATTTCTGTCTTAACATACTTTTTTTATGGATGTTACTTAAAAGGTAAATTGGCTACAGTTGACAGGTTGGTGAGCTTCAATACTATACCTAACAGACATGTTTACTATTTGTGTGAAAAAAATAAAGAGGATGCTAGGCATCTGTTTGCTCAGTACTTGTTTGTGCAGGATTTGATTAATGAGATTGGATTGCCTATTGTTCAGGATCTGCGGAGAATGAAAAGGTGCATGAAGGTTAAGATAATGAAGGAGAAGAAGTGTAGATTCAGGTTGTATATCACAGCTCTTTATCACATATGGGAAGAAAGGAATGCTAGAATATTTCATAAAAGGAAGCCAAACACTGAGGAGCTAAGGAAGAAAACTATTGTAGAATTCTTATGGTTAAAGGGGGAATTTGTAGTGAAAACATGTCTAAGTATGGAGGAAGAAAACAGTAACAAGGTAGAGGGTATAGAGCAGTGAGGGGTGCAGAATTCTATTTTTGTACTAAAGATGCTATAAAGGGTTCGAAATCTTGGAGGGAATAGAGCTTATAAAATCTAAATGAACTTCTATTGTGGGTTATGTTTATTTTAAAAATGGCCTGCAAAAAAGTAGTTTAAATCCATTTAGTTAGCTTAATTCTAAAATGATACATCCTCCATATATATATTTCCTTAGTATTGGATTTTGTAATAGTTCTAGAGTGAGGAACTTTATTGTGATTTTGTTGATTGTTCTAATAAAAATCAATTTCCATAAAAAAAGGATATAAAATATGAAGTGAAATAATGAATTTAGTTTGAAATTATTTTAACATAATTCAAGTATGTCAACAAGCACATGCTTTTTCTCATTAGTCGCAGATGTTTTCTAATGAAAATTTAAATTTCTCGTATGTCAGTTTGTCAACTGATCTTAGTGGAAATTTATATTTGTATTTTTTTCCAATTGATCTTAATAGGGAGGATTGCAAAACTAAACTCTTGAACTCAACGTGTGTTTGTGGTCATTTGATTCAGGTATACAAGGCAAGTAGTTTTTGTTTTTTGGGTTAAGACTCAAAAGTACTGGAGATGTTTTCATGCAGCAATTCAGATGGAACAAATAATTAGAACTTTCACGACAATACAAAACTTTTCATTATTAATCTGATAAAATTTGATAGTTTGGATATGTTCGCACACATCATTCATCGATTGTATAAACGGCTCAAGGGAAAGGTTCCTGATAAGTTTGTATAAACGGCACAAGGTGACTTCCTTAAAGCTTCTTAAGACATTAAGATTTTGGTTCATCCACCATATTGATCTAGCCCATACACACCCAAAAATATTATTAATAAAACAATATTTTGGTTCATCCACCAGATTAATTTTGTATGACCAGAACCGCATTTGATCCTTGTCATTCAGAGGTAGTTCCTGGAACCACCTTTGATCGTATAGGATCAAAGTCCCGGAACTGCCTTTGATCCTTGCCATTCAGAGGCAGTTCCTAGAACCACCTTTGATCGTATAGGATCAAAGACCCGGAACTGCCTTTGATTCTTGTCATTCAGAGGCGATTCCCAGAATCACCTTTGATCGCAGAGGATCAAAGGAAGAACAAAAGATGTCACTCCCAAAGTGACCTCTTTGGTCCCATGGAACCGCATTTAATATTCCTGGTTTTCACTAGTGTTCAAGGAAATTCTGGAAAAAGTTATATTCGACGTCGGTCAGTAGGTCTGCCTGTGCGACATCGTTGTACCATGTATGTGATGTCGCACTCAAACATATGAGTTGTATTTATTCGGTTGAGCATAATGTCATCTACATATGACTATATAATGTGTATTTCATTTGAGAACTGCCCATTTCTAACATAAATATTGTTTCTTGTGGATTGGTTGTAAAAGGACAAATAGAGTTATCGATGGACTTTCAGCATGTAGATGGATGGACTGGTCATTTCAGTAGTCTCCCTAGCAGTGTTAATGTCGTACAACGAAGAGAATAGAGGTTTAATACTAATAATATTTCAATTCCATGTCAACCTTATGTATTTTAATAGTTTGTAACATATATTTGTAATATATGTGATAGTTGTGTGGGTTCTACAATGTAATTCCATTTTGCATTAATTGACAAAAATTTATTACTATATGATGTTTAACGAAATCAAGAGTCATCCAATATTAAATAAAAAGTAGCGGCTAGAAACAAACGATTGTTTGTGACATCAAATGTTAAATATAATATTATTTAACCACAATCGACATCTCTCCTATGAACAAGCGACTTTGCACGCATCGGTATATTGACAACACATAACCGATATCACTCATACCAGTATCGGTTTAATGTGTGCAAGATCGGTTTTCCAAAATGACATTGTATTGGTAATAAATCCATGTCAGCAAGCACACAACATGAATGCCCCCACAACGTACGACGTTGGTTAATAGTTCTTCCAATGTCTCTCTCATTCCAAGCGATGTCAGCCTCAACGAAGACACAACAATGGTCTCCCATCATCTTCCTTCTTTCTACGACCAACGTCTGTCAATAATTACTTTTTACCTTGGTTCTAAACTTAGTTTAAAAGTCTACTATTTACTCGCCAGTATTTACCTTAGATTTTTGGGGGTTGAAAAACGAGGTAGAACGTCTTGTAGAACCAAGGTAAAAGGTTGTTTTTCATATAGTGAAGTGAGCTTTTAAAAAATAATAACAAATGTGTGAAATTAGGATGAAAACTCGAGAGGGCTCCTAGGCAAAATGAGAGAAATTTTAATTATTATATGCTTCTCTTGGTTTGTCCATTTAATTATTCTATGTTATTTTTACACATGCATAGGTTGAACCTCGCCTTTGAACGGTATCTAAATCCTTGATTTTATAGCCCATCAGAAGTAAAGAAACGATGCTCCAAACGATGAACCGTGCACTTTACCCGGCTCGTGCCAATAGAATCTAGGGAATGACGCTCCAGACAAAGGGTCGTGCAATTTAGCACGGTCTGTACCATCATAAAGGGCGAGAAACACCATCCAGTCCACGCCCTGTGCCCCTTTGCATGGGTCATGTGGGTCGACATGTGCACTATGGCACGAGGCGTGGCAACGTGGACTGTGTGGCTGCTAGGGTTTTCACCCCTTCTGGGGCCTTTTAAGACCTAAAAATTATCTATTATATAAACTAGCCTTAGTCTTCTAGAGTTTAAGTTTGGTCATTAATGTTACTCCTAGTAGTAGGTAGGAAGAGTAGAGGCTCTCTCCTCTCTTCATTTATTTCTCTAGTTCTAGCCTTATGGCGTTAAATCAAATGATTTCTTTGAATTTAATGTCTATTGAGTGGCTATTATCTTGGGGTAGTATTTTTATTCATGACATGATTTATCATTTTGTGAGATTTTAGATTACACTATTTTCTATGTATTTTGAATATTTGTGTATGCTTTGTATTTTCCATTCTTCTAATATTTATGCCATGACATGATTTATGATGCATCCATAATTCTATGCATAGTAAAATATCGTGCTAGGCTACAATGCTATCTTGAGAGGGGATTGTTGGACCCTAATTCTAATTTTCAAGTTGTGTGAGTTATTGCATGTTAGAGGTTCTAGAATAATTCCTAACGAGGGGAACCCTTGGCATATCCCTATAGATCGATAAGCATTCTAGTTTTTAGCGATTAGGGTCATGGAAACCCTTGAGTCATCACAAGATGTCAATTCCTTTTCATTTCTAGGCCTAGGGTTGAAATCTATAGTGAAGTTTCCGGGAAGTTTTAGACTCACTCAAATATCCATCAATTTTGCATGTGAGGGCTCAGGTACCTTAGAAGAAGCTTGTTATCATTTGAAATGAGGTTACGGGGATAAAAAGCAGAGTCGAAAGGATTGGAGCGCATCCCTAATTACGGAGGTTGCAAGATGGTTTTTAGGGAGCATAACCATTGTTTGATAGATAGTGGGAATTCCAGGCCATTTCCAAACTGTGTGACATAGGCATGAGAATAGGTTTATATGGTTATATGTGATAGAATCTAGGATAAAATTCATTAAATTGATCATGTTACGCAAATACCCCCAAGACTAGTTGATCATAGTTTAATACTTGGTTCTTGTATGCTTTGTAGTTTGTCAGTCACAACCCCCCGTTTCTCTGTGAATGGCTCTGGACTTTCCACTAGCTACTTTATTGTAGTTAGTAGTGAGTACAGGAGAAACTTATAAATTCTATCTTTGACACTTAGCGCCCGAAAGTAATTTTCCCCATTTTAGACAATCCTGTGGGTGCGGGTCATATGGCGATGTGAATTAACCCCAACATCTTAATTAGAAGAGCAAATAGTGTGGGAATCTGGAGATGATGATGCAATCGTGGGAAGGGTGATGTAGATCAGACTCAAGATCAATAAAGGCAGAAACATCTAGCGTCGTGGGTGAAGAACCATCCCCGATATCATGGAAGAAGCAAAGGGAAGGTAGTTCTCATCAAAGCGGTCATGCCGAGTGATGTGAACTTTCCCGGTATAAGTATCGAGACACCGGAATCCTTTGTACTGTGAACTATAGCTAATGAAGACACAATGAAAATTTTGGGAGATAACTTATGATAAGTAAAAGAACGAACAAACAGGAAAACTTAACAGCCGAAATGGTGAAAATTGGAGTAGATAGGATCCCGATTGTAGAGAATACCATAAGATGTAAAGTTATGCAATACTGGAGTAGGTAGACAGTTGATGATGTAGACAACTATCATAAACGCATCCCAATGTGAGAATGGAAGGTGCGAGTGAAACATCATAGTGAGGCCTATTTCAGCAGCCTGGCATTGCTTGCGTTTTGTGCGCCTGTTTTTCTCCGTAGTAGATGGGCACGATTTCGGATGATAAATTCCTTTAGAGGCAAAATGAGATAGTAGGCAAGCATTCAAGAATTATGTGCCACCATCACTTTGAAAAACCTTTATTTTTTATGAAAATTGATATTCAACAAATGCCTCAAACTACAAATAAGTATATACAAAATCCAATTTGAAAGCAATCCAGATTTAGGCAAACTAGAAATAACTGCTCTAGGCACATAACATAACCGCGCATGCTAGACCTTGTATGATTCCCGACTCTTATTCTGCTGCAAAATTGAGACAAAAGTTGTGTCTACCCGATCTAAGACATAGTCCATCCTCACTTTGGTCCCGACCAATGATTGTATTGGTTACTTTGTTCTAAATCACAAAGTTTTTGTCATCAAAGGTAATCAATATTTCCAAATCTTTGGTCAACTTACCTATAGATAACAAATTCTTCATAATTATAGGCACAGCCGAAATATTAGATTATCACAAAATTTCCTAAACCCGAGAATCACCAATATGAGAAATCACAATAGGAGCAGCATTACCAACATTAAATTGAGAGTTTCTAGTATAAGAAGTGACATAGTCTATGCCAGAAATGGATGCCATATGACTGGTCGCACCAAAATCACACTACCACGCCGGAAGAAGGAACTAACTGCTGAGAAGCCTAATAACTTTCATCCAAGTATGTGAAGTCTGAACAAAAAATTGGATCCTGTATCTGATAGAACGTCGTATTATAATGGCCGAGACTTCCACACTAAGAACAATATGGATGACCACGACTAGGAGCAGGTCCAACTACCGCCAAATCAGATCAGTTTTGCTGACTGCCACGCCGATTGACAGATTGAGCACCACGGGTGGCACATGAAAACTCTGCCTGGATGCCCCTTATCGGCGCGTGATCCCATGTTCAGTCGGGGGGCCCATATTCATTGGTGAAAGATGTTGAGCTGACGGGTGGAGTAAAATATCCCTGCACATTCTATAATTACGCCTCTTAGTTCTTTTCACGAGAAATCACATCAAAATACAATGGCTTAGGAACATCATTAATCAAAGTAGTAGAAAAAATCTTATACTCGAAACTAAGAGCAGTCAAGAACCAGATGATCTGATAAGCATTCGCAACAGGGGAGCCCATAACAAAAAATGGTCCAAAAGTCTCCTTAGATGAAGTTCATGAGCTACACCAGATTTGCGAATGCCATGCGCATCAGCGCAAAGACGAAGGATGGTGGATGAACTATTTTTCTGGAACGTGGCGGCAATGTTGTCTCAAATCTCCTTAGAGGTAGCGCAATCTAGAATTTCCACGAGTGCTTCGCCACCGATAGAAAATACTAGACTACAAACACAGTGATCTTCTACAATCCAATGATCATATTCTAATTTGTCTTCTTATAGGCTGTCTTAGAATATACTTTTGTGACGCCGGGAGAGGAGATGACTGACGCATATGATGAATTGTTGCTCTTGAATGTGGCGGAAATATTGTCTCAAATCTCCTTAGAGGTTGTGCAATATGGAATTTCAGTGAGTGCTTCACCAGTGAGAGAAGAAAATAGCAGACTGCAAACATGCTAATCTTCTACAATCCATTGATCATATTCTAATTTTGCCTTATTATAGGCTGCCTTAGAATCAACCTTTTTTACGTTGGGAAGGAGATGACCAATGCATAGGAGGCACTGAATGATGTCGCCGGCAATGGTGGATTCGGGAGAGAAGGGTACAAATTTTTACCATTTACGAAGTCGAAAAGAACTTGTTGGTTGATAATATAGCCAGCCTGACATTTCCAAAGAAGGTAATTGGATTACGTGAGGTTGATCTATATCATATGAAGCAGAGTTTAGTAGTTTACTTTTTCGTCGACCATGGTGAGGGATATGATGGCGAAAAAGAGAGGAGGGTGAGGGGAAGTGGTGCGGCGGCCGAAGAGGAGAGGAGAAGAAAAAATAATTTATGTTTTTGGTCTTTGAATAAGAAAATGCATTAATATCATGCTAGAATAATTTCCCGTAACTGATTTGTTATTGATGGAATGAATAAATGAATAAACAATATTACAGAGATATAGAAATAAGAAATACTAGTCTAATAATAACTCTAATCCAGTAAAAAATCTGACTTATCCTAACAATACAATACCATTGTAATGTTTTCTCAAAATTATTACCATACGATCACAAATGTGTGGTACAATACTATCAAACCACATCGTCGCACTGATAAATTCTGAATTACATTTTCACAAACTTGAAGATAAGTGTATGTGGCGTCTTTTTAATGGGTGATGACACTAGAGACCCATATAATCAAATATAATGACAAGTTATGATCATATATTTACGACCATATGTAGAAAGTTTAGAAATAAGAAGTTATAAGTGCGATGGACCAAAAAGAAAAGTACTCCCTCCGTTTTTCTATGTTTGGCACCATAGGTTTATGTGTTGTTTTTTTTGCAAGTTGAAATGTGTGGATGAAATTGAATGA
>JAULKM010079082.1:0-11664 GCA_032355605.1 Rubia tinctorum
ATTTATCTATATATATATATATATATATATATATATATATATAAATAAATCCACCGTCTCTTCGGTAGACTCACAGACAAGGCGCGGGATAGGTCATGGCGGGAAGATTTTTGTTCGGCTCAAACGACGCGGGGAAATTTATGGCGGGACGAGGCAATATATATATGAGGTCCTCTGTTTTCTCCTTGTCCCCAAAATTACTCTGAATATTCATCACCAACTGCATTGCTTGTTAATTGCCATTGTTTTATGGTGTTGTGGCTGCTTCACTCGTAAATTAGCCTCAACATTTGCATAAAGTGGGTTGAGGTGTGTACAGGTGAAGTCTGTGGCTAGTGCACGTGTTGTTCTTGATGAAATGTCAACATGAATGGTTCTTGTTTTGTTTTGTTTTTAGACTCCCATTATTACTTCTATTAACTTAGCTCTCCACTCACCTCCTCTGAATTTGTAACTTAACAAGCAAGCGGTGAACAGCGGATTCCGCAGATTTTTTCTTTTGTGCCAGCTTTCAAATTTCCAATGATGTTGCTTCTTATCTAGCAGAGACAACTTCATTATTTACTCGCTGCTTCACCGATTACTCTCGTAACTGTTTGAATGGGACTTGATTTTGACCCTGTTTACATTGATCTTAACTTGTTAGAGCACTCTGAGATTTACAGTTGCTTTCATCTCTCACTGAGATGTGGAAACCTTCAGAAACTTATCCAGATGACCTGTATGGAATCGACTATGATATACCATTACCACATGCAGTTAAGAAATGGCAGGCTTTGGAAGGAATGAACAGTTTGGATGGCTCATCTTATTTTGGAAGCAATGATAATACTCAAACCAGCATACCAACTAGACCATCTGCTTTTGCAGATTCTTTTACATCATCAGATGGAAGATGATTAGTAACCGAGGTTGAAATTAACTGATTGAATTTGTTTGCTTGAGTGTAGATTTAGTTGATTTTGCACCCACCCAGCCCCATCCCAATGTCCCGTTCTTTATTTCCTTTTACCTTTTTTTTGTTTGTTATAGGCATGCTTATATTCTTATTGCTTGAAGTCTTATGAATTGTTTTGTTGCCAATTTCACCTGGCAGCCAGGCTTCTTTTTGTGTTAAATCTTAAGAGCATCTTGATTGATACAGTTGCTGTTGGCATTGACATCCCCTATCACCTTGGGGATTGGATTTATGCTATTACCCATTAGGATCTAAATGCAAATAACAATATCGTTGCATAGTTCCTGGGTATTCTTTGTTTAATCATTGTCATAGTTTATATCATATTTATATATTATTCCAAGTTGTTTCCAAGTGTTTGATAAATTAGCAAATTGAAGAAAAAATTTTCTTTCAAGATGTCTCCTACTTGAATGAAATCTCTTGTCTTTTCTTCATGTTTCTGATTTTTTGGTTTCCTAGATTCAGATCATCGTTGTTTATGTTGGATTAGGCTCGGAAGGAAGTTGAATGCCCTGTTTGCGTCGTGGCTGAGGATGGCACCCTTAAAGCACCCAACGACGAAGTGGTCTCTTTAGCATTCTCTGGATTGACAATGCTGGTGTTGAAGGCTATTACATTCGGGTCATTTTTATGGGATTCTGAAGTTTATGTTGATGCAAAGTACCATTTCCTTAAGGTTTAGAGATCATATGAATCCTATCTTTACAATCCAGTATAGTTAATTATTCTACTCGTATACATTGTCACTCTCTGGATTAGTCTATACCCTGTTGTAAGTGGAGCAAGTATAGTTGTAGAGGTCACCAGGGATTGAGCATTGCGAGATTGGGTGTTTGACGAGTCTACAGAAAACATGCATAGGAACTTTGAAGATATCGAATCAAGTGGTAAAGAACGGTGCAAGTTCTTTCAAGCTCGTAAACTTGAGATTGTCACTGAATTCTGAAGCATATGCCTCAGCATATTGTTATCGACAAGTGCTAAGTGGAAGGTGATGAACTAATGATGAAAGTGCTTGACTAGTAAATGGGTTGTTGGCTTTTCCCTGTAGTTGTCAAATTTGTCTAAAATGTATGAAGTGATCACAATTTTATGTGACTGGGTGATAGGATATTTGGGGTCTAATCTTATCAAGATCTAGTGTTTGCTCTCTGTTTCATACATTGATGTAACATGTGAACATTATCTAATGAGTCTGATTCTCTGTTTTGGACAAAAGTAAAATAAAAATAGTATAGGATAGTTTGCTGGATACAAAAAAAGGTTCCTTTAAAAAATAATACTAAAAATAATGGTCTGGCTAGTTACCGCAACTTTGGTCACTAAACACTAGTTTGGTGACCATGTTATATTTTGTCATCTCCGCTGGTCACAAAAGATAATCAAATTACCCAACTCTTAAGCCCAACACCTTTTTGTGACCAATTTGTTGACCACAATTTTCACTTGGTCATTAAAAGTTTATTGGTGACTAAAATATAGTGACGAAAATATGCAAGTCACTAATACGATCATTAGTGACTAAATAATTTGTAGTCATCGAAATTTGGTCACGAAAGCCCTTTTTTCTTGTAGTGTAAACTACACATTCCGATGAACTAAAAGGCAACCACTGTGTAAAATATGAATGTTTGAGTTTATTCATCATTGGGTGTTGTATAAGAGACCAAAGGCCGAAAGGGAAAAGATTATAATCTAATCTTGTTATCATAAGAGTTCTAATCTAAACCTTAATCAAGAAACTTAATATTACATAATATTTACAAAATATCTTAATATATCTTAATACTCCTCCTCAACTTATAGTGTGAAAATTCAAAACAGCCAACTTTTGAAAAAGTAAATGAAATTGATGACGACCCTTGATCTTGTCCCAAATTATCCAGTGCTATTAGCCATATCCTCAAACAACGCCATTTCATCCTTTAGGATCTCGTTTGAAATCGACCTGTTACAAGCCGCATTCACTATCTTTATGTCTTCATTAGTCAATCCTTTGAAGAAGTAATTGACCGAGTTCCATCTTTGAATCGGTGGTATGGATAACTTGCCAACAAGCACATGAAATGCTCCCAGTACTCATACATGGTTTCATCTAGTCATTAAGAGATATTCCAAGTTGCTTGTTGAGGCCCATCGACTATGATGCCAAATAAAACTTCTCCAAGAATTTCTGTTTTATATCCATCCATGTTTTGATGCATCCCATCGGAAGGTAATACAACCAATCCTTGGCCGCATCCTTCAAGGCAAAGTGAAATTCCCTAAGGTTTTAGTCTTCTTTGAATACCTCGTTTGGCTTCATATTTATGTAACAAGATGGACTTTTTCCCTCTCATCTTGTGGAGTGTTGGTAAGCAATGTATCATTGCGGATTTCAACTCGAAAGTGTTATTCATGGGAAGTGGTGGGAAGATTATGCACAAAGGTTGGCTCTCCAAGTTGGGATCCAAGAACTTTC
Organism: Rubia tinctorum; assembly: GCA_032355605.1. Classification (NCBI taxonomy): domain Eukaryota; kingdom Viridiplantae; phylum Streptophyta; class Magnoliopsida; order Gentianales; family Rubiaceae; genus Rubia; species Rubia tinctorum. Next base: position 3,423 of record JAULKM010079082.1, read on the forward strand.
TCAAGGTTCTATTGTCCCTCACCATTGTTGACTCAACTACTTTCGGTTGTGGTTGCGGAACTTGGGTGTCAGAACATGCTCATCTCCTTGCTCTTTGTGTACCAACAAGATTGGGAGTATAGTACAAGTATTCTAGGTTATTAGCATAAGTGCATACCATAAACTAAGAATCAAGGCAGTATAATACGTCAACAAACACAAGGATGAAGGTGGCAGGCTAGTTATCAAGCTTCCTAATGATCTAACCGTGAAAGAGTATATTTCAATGTTGGTGATGCTTTTCATTGTTGTTTCTTTATCGTGTGTGTGTCCTGGTGGAATGTGCTTAAAGCTTTGCTCAATTTGTAGGTTGTGAATAGTTTAGCGATCCTGGGTCCCAGGTTACGGGCGCTGAAGGAACTAGAGCCTAAAGTAAGATAGACAGATGACCTAGGGGGTTAGCTTGAAGCTACTCAGAAGCATATTCGACTATCGGAAGAGAAGGTTGCACGTCTTCGCGAAGAGAACTTCCGTATGCGAAGTGTGGGGTTTAACACTCGACATTATGTGAGGTCGTTACTCCATAAGCGTATGAAGACCTAGGGTTTCTTCAAAATGATTTCAAAGATCATTGATGCTTCCCGTGATGTTAGTAGATATATTGGGTATGAATGTTTGTGCGGTTAGAATCTTAGGCTTGTAAATAAACCATCTCTTATGTCAGAGATACGGAAGAATATTAACTGGTGTAAGAGGGAGATGGACAGGATTTTCTAGGAAAATGTGGTTGATAACGGTCACCCATTTCCTTTAATGGATTACTTGGAGGGATTGAGTCAGCCTCTCAATTAGGAAGAGCTTCATTTGTGTCCAAAGGATTGTCAACATCATCGTCCTTGTGATGTTGTAGTTGATGAGGGTGAGGTTGGCGATGCGATGTAAGATGACAATGGTGTCTCGTCCCAAAATGAGCTAGATGATCAAGTTTATAGCTAAGACATTTACTTTGTTAGGATGATGTATTTATCTATATGGCGATATATGAAACATGTTTGGCTAGGTAGTGAGTTGATTGTGATTGTTATGTATTGGTGATTCCCGTGCTTCCATGGGCAAAGTGTCTGGTGATGAAGTTTTATCTTGTTCAAATTTTTCTAAAGTGTCAGGCCTTTGCATGAGTTAGTTAATCGGTTTGAGAGTGCTTTATTCTTGTAAACATTAGTTGGGTAGGAATTTATTAGATCCTCTCGTGCAAATGCATCCATGGAAAAGCCTAATTCAGATAAGTTTGGTGGTGGCATGCGTGTTCCTTCTAAGTTCTAGGGGTGTTGTATTTTCTCCAAGCGAAGTAAAACTTGGTGGAACTCAATCCTAGGAGGGATTTTCAGAGCATGGAAGGAAGCTACCATCGTTGGGGCTATCCAAGACAGACTTGATGATTTGGACAAGGTTTCATGTTATATAGAGACCTTTCACTTGACGCCTCACAGAGAAAGGTGGATAGGCTGCATGAGTAGACGTGTGAGGGATGTGCTAGTGAAATGTATAGAATTAGCCTCCTCTTCGGATAAGAATAATGAGGCTTACCAAGTCTGTATCAACGCTCTGTAGGATGTGTGCTGACAGTAAGAGTATGCAAACCTACAGCTGGGAATGGAACTGGTTAGGTTTCTTAGTCAATAAGGAGACTGAAGGCAGGTCATGGATACCAAGGATGCTGAGTTGGAGTGCAAGTCTAGGATTTAGAGAATAATCTGGTCCACATTGAAAGAGTATATGAGAAACTGGCTGCTTCCAAGAAGGATCTGGAATTGTCACAAGCTTTCAATCCTGGGTGGCAAAGTAAATATAATTATCAGGTTGCTCTAAACTTGAGGCTAGAAGAGACGAAGCGATCATGTTACTCTACGATGATTTTCCCACTTCATTGTGCAATGTCAATTAGGTCCGCGAATATCTTGCTAATTTTGATAGAATATTCCCATGAACAGATCTACCAGCTGGGCCAAAGCTTGGATGCTTCACTCGGGCATGCTTTTGTACCAAACTATTGCGGTCCCTGCCAGGAAAACGGGGAAGGATTTTCATAATATTTGAATGTGAGTGTCACAAAATATGATGTTGATTTTACAAGTGTGCAAGAATTCCTTTGGATCCGTCATTCTGTCGTAAGCTTTGAGCTGGGTAGGCAGTTTGAAGCCTTTCGGTATTGCAAAATTTGCAGTTCTTCAACCTGGGAAGGGGGGGGGGGGGTTGTTCTACCAAGTCCTCGACATTGTACTTTTGGGCTTCATCCTAGTTTTAGGTCATTCTTTAGGTGGCTTATTTTCTATTTTCCACTCCTTCTCAGGTTCCTGGGTGGTCATGTGATTATTCTTCACTCCCATCGTGGTGCTGGCAAATTGCACGTATAGTTGGTTCATGTTCACTTCGAGAAAATACGCGAAGGCCAACTTTCCCTTATCTACCCGAGGGCATTGTGCTTATGCATCATCTCTAGATTCTTGAACCTCTTCATTTGCAATAAGGTCCTAGCCATCTTGGAGGTGGGTTTGCCAATGATGATGTTGGTTCTTTCATGTTCTCAAGTTGTCTTATCTGCTTCTTGGTCCTTGACACCATAACTTAAAAGGAATAATAGAGACTATTTCCCGACAGACGGTATCACTGATGCAATTATTCCCTTTAAACGATGGTGGCCATTCCAATTTGTAACTAGACAAGTGTTTCTTGATCTTGTAATGAATCTCCCAGATTGGATCTGGGGTAAAGGATCTGATGCTTAAGTTAGTACCGGGTACTTGCGCGTATAATATTTTTGATTTTCGGTTGTCACTTGCCTTGATTCCTTAATCATTCGACTATTTATAGAACTTATCACCCTACATTATCGGGGTGTCTTACCTACCCCCTCCCGATCATCGTTAAAAACATAAGAGGAGAACTGTTAGGGGGTCAAAGATAAGAATTTTTACATTGCTCCCGTTCCCACTACTTCACTACCAAGGATGGTAGATAGTGGCAAATACTGGGGTCATCCACAGAGATGTTAGGAATCTAGTAGTTCACTAAACACAACCGTGGTTGGGTCATCAATTTGGCCACGTGTTAGGAATAAATAGTGTTGTGAAAATAACAATTAGGGGAGGGGGGATTTTCAACTATAAACTACTAGCATGCAATAAATGGAATAAACAATATAAACAAGCACTTAGGGAATATTTGCATAACATGGTTGATGTTATTTTGATTATCGATTTCATCAAGTACAAGAACTTAACTCTATTCTAGTGTTTGTGTCACGTGATGTGGACAATAGTCAAAACTTCCCCCTATCTGTCACATAGAGGTGGGCGTATAAAATCTTCCCTCAGTCTTGCCTCCGCAACTGGGGAAGTGCAACAATGACTATGGTACATTGCACAAGTTTGTTTCTTCCCTGTGCAATTAAGTCCCGGAAGGAACACGATGAACGAATTACCCCTAGGTCTACAAAGGCAAAGAAAGTAGCCATCTTAACAATGACTCCTAGGATCAACAAAATAATCCTAGTTTTCTACCTACTCTATCTCTACCCGCAACCCTTCAGACCTCTTTGGTCGGCTAACTAGATGCATGGTCGATCATGATGATTAACAATGGTAACCTTCGTGCACATGCCCAGTTCCGGACTATCGCACCCCAAGCGCATCTAGGTTTTCTTAATCTGGGAGTAGGAATAGACCGCCAACATGAAAGCAGACTCGGTTGTATGCCAACAAAGTGTGACAATCATGAAATTCATAAAAATACTAAGAACAAGCCAACATAATGATCAAGAAATACATAGAAATAGTTAGATCTAGAAATCTCACAAAATTAACATCAACACATGAATACAAATATAGTCCCAAGATAGATCCCTACTCCCTAAGAATAAAACTCAAGTATTTCATTGGATTCAACACTTTTGGGCAAAAGAAAGATAAAAAGATGAAAACAAGAGAAGCTAGAGAGAAGTGAGAGTGTTTTCTCTCTCTAGCCACCTATTAAGATCTAAAAATGAGCATAAACTTAAACCCTAGTAGACAAAAGTACATATATGGTAGTAGGGAATTGGGCCTAAATATAGGCCCAAAAAGTGGCCAAAAACTCTAGTAGCCGTCAGGGCTCATGCTGGCGCGGGGCGCCGGTCTTGGAACGGGTTGTGCAGTTTGTGCTGGGTGCGCCTTGCGTCACCTGGTGTGGCCCCCGGCCGGGTGTTTGTTTTCATCTTTTCTGATCCGCGCCATGAGGCATTTTTGCGCTCCCTGTCGGCTGGAACCTTGTTTTGCTCAGTACCCCAGCTCGCCCCTCTTCATTCTTCACATCCCGTGGGCTATTCTTGGCATTTGTGACTTGAAACGGTGTGGGATGTGTAAAACGAAATGTCCTGCCCCAATACTTAGCCAATTTTATAGCTACAAGAGGGAGCCTCGTGCTGGATTTTGGCACAGCCCATGCCAGGTGATATGGGTCGTGTCAAGGCCCTCTTACATGGTCCGTGTTGGTTGGTACGGATCTTTCTAGGTTTTGGTCCACGCCAAACTTGTGGGGTCTGCGCCGGCCGTGGTTGGTTCGCTTGGTTTACTTCTTTGTTCAGCTACGGGTGAACCATTAGTCCGATTTCAGAGTTCTTGTAGTCGATTTAATAACGCTTGAGAAGAAAAATCCAATGGTGACACCCTCAAATGCTTATTCTTCTCATATTTTTCCCAGAACTCCGTGTAACCTCAAAAAATATTCCCTCAATTTCTTCTTTGACCTTCTTGAACTTTGACTACGCCTTTCTTGGTCCCAATTCCTTCTGCTACCACAATTTGGAGTCAGTGACCTTCAATCTACTACCATTATTGTGAATGACCTTCCATTAAAGAAAATGAAAAAGCACTCACGACCAACCTACTAATGAGATCAAAGAGGAAGATCTAGGCGCCAGTGAATACCAAGTGTCCATTAGTCTCAATTAAGTTTACAAAACGCGGGATTTAGACAGGAAAACCAAAAGTGGTCTTCCAAACCCTTTGTTGCGCAAACCTAACTAAAACTAGCAATCAACCAAACAAAAGATAAAAATAAGTGTGTTAAATGCATCGGCTTATGCATGCATTGTTGGAAATATATTGATTATATCATGCGAAAATTAAATAATGAAAATTGAACGAGCAATTTACATATGCAAGAATAATAAACTTTTATTAGTTATTCATGCATACAATCGAAAAACTTAAATTACGAGTATACTCGTGATATATTAACAATAAATAAATCATATTTCAAGAAAAACAAAGTGATGGAGTCATGAGTTAAACTCGTTGCCCTTGAAACGAACGAGTCCCATCGTGGACATCATTCCCTAGGATAAAACCATAGAAAGTAACAATTAACGCGTAAGATTTAGCTCAGATTCACACAAGGCCCGAAGGACTATCACATTGACAGAGCAACGGGCGAAGACTTCTAGAAAGACAAAAAGAAGACTCAAGTTTAGAATATAGAGAGACTTGAGAAATGGTGCGAGTTTCATGACTGACTTAGAGGCTCTATTTATACTGCTCTAAGAGACCCTAATCATGGAAACATGATATTATGGTTTTATGTAATTAGAGAAAAATATTCTCCAATCACCAATTCATCAAATCCAAGAACATTTCAAGAATACTCTAATCAAATCTGCTGGATATGAAAGAATTATTTGCGCAATATTCTTCAGCGTATTAAACATGGTATACCGCGTATTCATTTACGAAAAGATATCTCACAAAATATGGAAGTATTTCGTTCTTATCTCTTAAAAGTTAAACACTAGAAATTCCATATATATTACGCGGTTGGGCCTTCGAGAGACTTCCACGCGATCCATACGCGTTTTAGACAGTCCAGAGAAAAATAACCTGGGCCAATTTCCGCCAATTTTTTCCTCTTTCAAGTGTGACATTTCGAGCATCCATATCTCATTCACCCTTGATCCGTTTTGAGAATTTAAATAGTCAATTTTACAGTACTCGCGGAGAAAAACCCAAAAATGACATCCACTGACCCTAAATCCATTTGGGTCCCACTCAAAACGATACCCAAAAGTTGACGAATTTCAACCTTCTAACCATAATTTTCCCCCAATAATTACTGGGGATACAATACTTACTGTATCCCGGTGGTACCATACATGAATTGGTTTTAAAGTTTAAAAAGATAATTTACCATAATTTTAGGAAAGATAACTAAAGGATTGTAGTTTACGTGAAATGATATGTCTTTTGAGTTGGTCTTTTGAAAAACCGTATTTCCATAATTTACGGAAAGATCAATGTTTAAACTGTAAATTAGAAGAAAAAAATCAAGATAAAATTTTTGGGTTGCATTAATCAAGTCATAAACTTATAACTACTGTACATTGCATAATAAATTTTTAATATTGCAACTAAAACTTTTTATCTTTTTATCATTCTAATTCACCCTACAGTTTTTGCCAAAAATTTGCCATATCTTTTAGGGAAGATAACTGAAAGATGGTAGTTAAACTATATCAATATATGTCTGGGAATACAATGCAGGAGGTATACAAGGGTACAAAATGTAATTTATGTCATTTGTAAGTTGCATAAACATACTCCTGAAATAGTTTTTTTTAACAAAGTGGCTTACATTCTCATTAACTGAAAAATTGTTACAAATTTGTGTCAGGTTAAGGTCGCACAACCCCTAGCTAAAACCTATAACTAATCTGATAAAATTCCTAAACACATCATTTGGCTCACACACTGTAGGGTGAGCCTCCCACAAATGAACCTATCATTAGGTTCATGCGCCATATTAGCAATCTGCTACTCGACTTACGCCTCAAATTTGTCTTCATCGGGTTGCGACATCTCTGTAGTTTGAAGAGGCTGCAGCTGGATTTCTCTAATCATCGGTGAGGAGCATGCTGAAACAAGTTTTGATATTGCCTCTGTCCCAACCCTTTCCGCAGAAAGAGAATGGGCTGGACTTTTTTCTAAAAGAAAAAGTCTAATATGCCCTTCTCATCTACCTTCTGAAAACCGCTGCTTCCTGCAACCACTAGCCTCTGCAACCACCGGCCTCTACCACAACCCAAGCCCTTGCCTGAAAACCCAGAACTCAAACGATGAAACATAAGAACTCAAACCCAAACTCAAACGACCCAGAAACTCAAATGAAAACCCCAAGCTCTTCTCTTCTTCCTAGAAATCGAAACCCGGAAAACCCAAAAACCTAAACCCAGAAACTCAAACTCTTCTTCCCATTAGGATTTGGGAGAAACGAAGAAAGTGAATTGCGAGCATTTCCTCTTCGTTTCCCCTAAATTCCCTCAACCACATCTCGCTGGTGTGCAAGTTGATGGAAGAATCCATGGTTCTCGACTTCGGGCCGGTCAGCCGCCCCGGATCTCGTTGTTTTACTTTTCTCTATTTCTTATGTGGAGGATTGATTGTGCGGCACAGGTTGTTCAGCTAAGAAATCGGGGATTTGGGATTGGGGTTTAGGGAAGAGGGATGTGATGTAGAAGAGGAAGAAGAAGAAAAGGAGGAGAGAGGAAGGAATAGATGCGCTAGTTTGGGGAGGAAAGAAGAGGGCTCATTGCTTTTGATAGGTTTTTGTGATATTTTTTAGTTTTTAAAGGGTGAGAGTGTCTTTTGATGTATTAAAAAATTAAAATGGAAAGTACAGAATTATTTGGGACAACCCAAAAAAATGTGCATAACCGACTTGGACGGAGGTAGTAGTAGAAGGGAGTAGGGACTTTTCGTGCTTTTAATCCTAAAATAAAAGTACAGTAACAGTGAAGGGGCTATATAACTGAGGTCATGTTTAATGGCAGAGACCGCTAGTGGTCTCTAACCAAGTAAATATATTTTTTCTCTCAATCTTTCTCTTACACCTCACCCTAATAGACCACTTAAGAGATCACCCGTTTTTTTATCCACAGTGATAAGGATCACTCTCTACTATTCATGGACCCCACTTGATTTTCTCTATCCTACCCATTAATTTTACCATTAACATTTAATCTAAATAAATTTGTCCACCCAAAATAATTTCAATGTGAAATTTAATAATATATTATAATATTTAAAATATAATTTCATTTTTTCCAAAATTATTAAATAATTAATTTTTTTGGTTCTTTTAGATTTCGTCCTTCGTTGCAAAACAATCATTTATTTCATTTTTTTGTCACTAATGTTTATTTTTAAAAAAAATAAATTAAAAATAAATATTACGA
>JAULKM010079093.1:0-11664 GCA_032355605.1 Rubia tinctorum
TTTATATATATCTATCTATCTTTATCTAGGCTTATATCCACTCCTATATGTATGAACCCTTAGGAAAATCCCTCTTCTTTATGGATGACCCGACTTGCCACTATCTACTTAATTGTATTTAGTAAGCATTTAGGGCTTATAAATTGTATCTTTGAGAGATACGGCGATGACCTCCTAGCTCTTCTCCTCATTCTTCTCTGACTACCTGCGTACTCTGTTAGATAGTCTATATTTCCTAAGTTTTTAGCTAAATTATGTACCATAAACTAGGAGCCAAACAATACCTAACTAGAAGAAACACTAGCACAAAGATTAGAATTACACAGATCACTATCACAAAGGATCAATAGCAAGTTAACGAGTATACCTTTAGACTAACATCCCGGCAGCGGTGCCAAAATTTAGCCTGCCCCCTCCCGACATCGTTAAACTCGAGAGGATGACTATTAAGAATCAAAGATAGAAATTTATATTGTTGCTCCCATTCCTACTACTATACTATCTATGAGGTAGATGGTGGCAAGACTGGGGTCATCGACAGAGTTGCTAGGAATCTAAAAGTTAACTACATACAGGCGCGAACGGGTCATCAATCCGACCACATGCTAGGAATAACTAGTATTGATAGAACAGGATTTGGAGGGGGGGGGGTTACTAACATCTACGAACATGCGAAAGCACTAGAGAGTGAAACTCTACTAAACTAGCCCTGGGGAACATTTGCGTAACATGATCGGTGTTATATTTTGATCCTTGATTCAATCACATAAAAGCTGTATAAGCATATTCTAGTGTTTATGACACGTGGTGTGGTCAATTTTCAACACTTTCTCGTACCTGTTACGTAGGGTGTGCATGTAATATACCATCGACACCGCCTCCATAATTAGGGGAGTGCAACAATGACCCTACCTGCTGTGCAGATCTGAATCTCTCCCGTACAATTACGTCTCAGGAAATACACCGCAAATGCTTCTCCCTAGGTATACAAAGGCAAAGGGGGTGAAATACCTTATCGATGGCTCTAAGATTACTAACCCTAGTTTTCTACTAACACTATCTCTATCCGTAACCCTTCGGGCCAATTTGATGGCTAAGACTAGTATATGGTCGATCGTAATGTTGACTCGGAGATACACATACACGCACCCATATGATCCCGGACTATCGTTACCCCAACCAAATCTAGGCTTCCTTCCCCAAGGGATATCAATAAATGCACCAACATGAAAGTAGACTACAGTGTGCGCTAATCTTATTGTGACAGTCATGCAATTCATAGGATGAAGAACAAGCCAACATAATTATCACAAACACATAGAAATGGGTAGATCTGTATAATATCCCAAAACAAACACCAAATTATGAATAAAAATACAAATCCTAAATTAATTAACTACTCCCTAAGCATTGAACCCATATATTTCATTGGATTCAATGCCTTTGGAAAAAGAAATATAAAGAGAAGAAGAGAAAAGATTTTTAGAGAGAAGGAAGAGTTTTTTTCTCTCTACCCTACTCTTAAGAGTCTAAAATGAGCATAAACTTAAACCCTATATGTTGATATATATATATATAGTAGGCAATTGGACCTTGAAAAGGGCTAAAATAGGCTAAGAAACCCTAGCAGCCACAAACAACATCGGTTGTGCAACCGGTCATGGGCCGTACCAGACGGGTTACCTCGTGCTGATATGGGCAGGCCGGTCTGGCATGCCTTGTAGCCTGTTGCTGATACTGGTCATATCGGCTGGCATGGGCCGTCGGCTGGTGCTCTTTTTTGAACTTCTAAATTGTGTACCTCTTGTTGTTTGGCGCGGGCCATTTGCTGGAAGCATTTCTTGATCAGTTAAACAGGGCAGGCCATGTCATTCTTCACACCCCATGGGTTGGTCTTTGAATTCTTAAAGTTGAAACGACAAAGGTCATGCAAACGGGCACGGTCTGTATCCATACTTTGCCTCACGATCGATTTCGGTGACACAGGCTGTTTGTTGCCAAACAATCTATGCCAAGAGAGTGTGGCATGGCCCGTGCTGGAAGGCATGGTCCATTTCGGGCACCTCTGGCTTTGGTTGTGCTAGAAGGGCTGGTCCATGCTGGAGGGCCTGGCGGGTGCTGGCTGGTCGACCGGTTAGCTGGTTCTTGCCGATTGATGCTGCTATCTGTTTTTGACATTGTTGAACTCTGATTCTGCCCTTTCCCTCCTCAATCCCATCTAATACCATGATTTTGGTCCATGACCTTCTGTTTACTACCCTCCTTACGAATGACCTTCAAATAACTTCTACCACCATCGCGGATGGCCTTCTACAAAATAATGTTGATGTCCTCACGAACAACCTACAATAAGCTCACAAAAGAATATCTAGGTGCTCGTGAGGACAAAGTGTCCATTAGATTCAATTAAGTCCACAAAACTCATGATTTAGATAAGAAAACCAACAACAGTCATCTAAATTCTTTGTAATGTAAACCTAACTAAAACTAGAAATTAACCAAACAAAACATGGTAACATACGTGTCAAATGCATTGTTTAACGTATGCAATAAGGTGCACACCAATGGTACCCTCCACTATGGTCTTCAATTTCGCGCAAATTCATCCGCTTTACCTGTTTTAGATTATTCTGATGTTGATTGGGCTCTTTTTATTGGGACTCACAGGTCTACATATGGCTATACTAATTTATTTGTTGGTAACTTGGTTTCTTGGAGTGCTATGAAGCAACATACAGTCTCTCGTTCTAGTTCAAAATCAAAATACCGTGTTATGGCTAACATTGCTGTGGTACTAGCTTGGTTGACGAATCTTCTTCAGGATTTACGTGTATCAACTTGTACGCCTCCTGTTTTGCTGTGTTATAGTAATAGTGCCAATGTTAGTGTGACAATCATGCAATTAATAAGAATATGAAGAACAAGCCAACATAATAATCATAAACACATAGATATAGGTAGATCTATATAATATCCCAAAACAAACACCATATCATGAATACAAATACAAACCCCAAGTTAATTAACTACTAACTATATATTGAACCCAAATTTTCATTGGACTTAATGCCTTTGGCAAAAGAAAGATAAAGAGAAGAAGAGAAAATATTTTTAGGGAGAAGGAAGAGTTTTTTTCTCTCTCTACCCTACTCTTAAGAGTCTAAAATGAGTATAAACTTAAACCCTAGTAGACAAGGTTGATATATATAGTATTAGGAAATTGGACCTTGAAAAAGGCCCAAAGTCGGCAAAGAAACCTTAGCAGCCACAAACAGCATGGGCTGTGCAACCGGGCATGGCCCGTGCTAAGCGGGTAGCCTTGTGCCGATATGGGCTGGCCAGTATGGCACGGTCTATAGCTTATTGCTGATACTGGCCATGTCGGTCAGCACAGGCTTTCGGCTGGTGTTCTGTTTTGAACTTCTAAATCGTTTGCCCCGTGTCGTTTGGCGCAAGCCGTTTGCTGGAAGCATTTTTAGATCAATTGAATAGTGCAGGCCGTGTCGTTCCTCACACCCCACAGGTTGTTCTTTGCATTCTTGGATTTGAAACGACACAGGTCATGCAAACATGCATGGTCAATGTTCATACTTTTCCTCACGAACGATTTCGGTGACACGGGCTGTCTGTTTCCAAACGGTTTACGCCAAGAGAGTGTGGCACGACCCGTGCTGGAAGGCATAGTCCATTATGGGTACCTCTAGCATGGTTTGTGCTAGAAGGGCTGGTCCATGTAGGAGGGCCTAAATGGTTCTGGCGAGTCGGCCGGTCGGCTGGTTCTTGTCGGTTGATGCTGCCATTTGTTTTTGATATTGTTGAACTCCGATTATGCCCTTTCCCTCCTCAATCCCATATACTACCATGATTTTGGTTCATGGTCTTCTGTCTACTATCCTCCTTGCGAATGGCCTTCAAATAACTTCTACCACTCTCGCGGATAACCTTCTACAAAATAATGTCGAAGTCCTCACGAACAACCTGCTAGTATGCTCACAAAAGAATATCTAGGTGTTCTTGTGGACAAAGTGTCCATTAGATTCAATTAAGTCTACAAAACTAAGGATTTAGATAAGAAAACCAACATCGGTCATCTAAATTCTTTGTAATGTAAACCTAACTAAAACTAGCGATTAACCAAACAAAACATGGTAACATACGTGTCAAATGCATTGGTTATCACATGCAATAAGGTGCACATCAGTGGTACTCTCCACTATGGTCTAGGTTATTCTGATGTTGATTTGGCTCTTTTTATTAAGACTCGTAGGTCTACATACGGTATTGCCATTTTCCTTAGTGGTAACTTTATTTCTCGAAGTGCTATGAAGAAACCTATAGTCTCTCGTTCTAGTTCAAAATCAGAATACCATGTTATGGATAACATTGCTACGGAACTAGCTTGGTTGACAAATCTTCTTCGGGATTTACGTGTATCAAATCGTACGCCTCCTGTTTTGCTGTATGATAATAATAGTGCTTTCTTTCTTTCTTTGAATCCATTTTCACATATGAGAGCCAAGCACATTGATATCAACTATCATTTTTTGAGTGAGATGGTATCTTCTGGAAAGCTCAAGGTTGCTCATGTTTCTACGGACTTGCAGCTTGCTTACATCTTTACAAAGAGGTTACCCCATTCTCAGTTTAAGTTCTTACATTCCAAGATTTGTGTTGAGACTAGTCATATGCTTCGGTTGGGGGGGTGTAATAGAGATACAATTGATTTAGAATTAGGATAAGAAAGGAATAATCTTCCTGATTAGTTTTGTATATATCCTGTTTCATATTTGTTTAGGTCTTGTATACCTGTTGTACTCAATATATATATATATATATATATATATATATATCAATACACATAGCCACAATTATTTTTGGGTTTTACATTCTATCCTCAGGCGGGAGTGGTGGCCGACAGAGAAAGGTATCAAGGCAGCAGAGAAGGATATCAAAGGGTCGATGAGCTTCAGAGTGGTTACTCAGGGGGGAGTAGTAGGCAGTGGAGAAGAAGATCGAAGGGTTCGTGATCTTCAAAGAGGTTCTTTAGGCGTGAGTGGTTGTCGGAGTTGAGTTTGTTGGTGTTCTGATTGGCACTTAAATTGTGGGTGGGAGATGAGAACAAAGCTAGGTGGCGAAATCAAATTCTTTGCTACCACTGGAAAAATCGAAGAGAAACTGTGGGTGATGTTTCCTGGGGTCATCGCATTTCTTAGGAAAGTTCCTATGATTTAGAGTAGTCACTTCCCCTATTTTCAATTTTCCTACCTTTCTAATTGGTTTGTTCCTCTTCTTAGTGCATGCATCTTTCAAGAATTTAGCATAAGAAGGAACATGCTCAATAAATCCAAAATTGGAACGCTAACTTCAACCTTCTCAGAGATCTTGCAAATGTGTTCATCATTGGTTACCACCTTTGGCTTTCCCCTAAGTGCACTAGGGAAAGATGATGGAATATTCATCCTTACCTCGGTTGTGGGAATAACTCTTTGACGGGTGCCTCCTCTATAACCATCTCACGCTCCTCCAAGTTGGTCTTATTGCTTTCCACAATCAAGTCATCCTCTTGCAAGATTTCCTTCTCGGGTTCATGCACCTCCTTTTTGGGTTCACACACCTCCTTGTCGCTCCTTAGCTTAAATGCTCTCACATTTCTTGGATTGATCTCCAGTTGGAAAGGGAGATTTCATGACTCTTTGGCCTCAAGTTGGCTCACTGAGGTGGCGATTTTCCCGACTTGGATTTCAAGGTTTTTTATGCTTGAAAAATCCCTAGTCATGAGATCTTTAATCTCATTCCTTATGCGCTCCACAAAAATAACTTGTTTCTTAGCCAATTGGGCAATAGCTTCCAAGATTGCTTCTCGATCTGACTTGTAGAGAGAGGCATTTTTGTTTGAATGCCCTTTTGCCCCTTGGATGAGATTGATTTAGAAGTTGTTAGCCTCGATTGTACCCTTGACCCTGATTCTCCTCGTGCCAATGAAAGTTGGGGTTATCTCGATATCTAGGGTTGAAGATATTCGTGTAGGTGTCTTGCCTTTCACCTCCTTAGTTCCCCCACGAACCCTTATTGTTTTTGCCTTTACCGGATTGTTCCCTATTTCCACCATTGAAGTCCAATGCCTCCATCTCTTCCAAGTCTTCCACCATTTGTGAACAAGTGTCGATGTAATGATCGAGACCACATATGCCACAAACCTTGACTTGGTGAAATCTCCCCTTCATACATTCCTTCATCACAGAAGCAAGCTCTTGGACTTGCTCTTCTAACTTGGGAGATTGAGCCAACTCATCCACTAACTTCACTCTAGATCTAGTAACAAACTGCCTTTTTCCATTGGCCATTTCTTCGAAGAGCACCATCGCATCCTTTGAAATCTTATTGGCAATCGAACCATTGTATGCGGCTCTCACCATCCTCATGTAATCATTGCATATCCCTTTGAAGAAATAATACACCAAATCGCCTTCCTTGAATGGATGATATGGACAGCTCACCAATAGCCTCTTGAATCTCTCCCAATACTAAAAAAAGGGATTCATTAGCGAAATGGGATATATTGGAGAGCTTTTTCTTGAGACCTACAGCCTTAGAAGCTGGAAAATACTTCTCGAGGATTCTCTGCTTCATATCCATCCAAGAAGTGATACAACCGGGCGGAAGATAGTATATCCAATCCTTGGCCGCATTCCGTAGCGAGAAAGGAAAGGATCTCAAGTTGTAGTCGTCTTTCGAAACTCCCATCGGCTTTATATTGGTGCAAACTAGATGAACCCTGACAAGTGCTTGTTCGGATCTTCATCGGCTATTCCATGGAAAGTTGGAAAACATTGGATCATGCCGCTCTTGAGCTCATAAGTAACATTGGGTTGCAAGGGTGGGAAACAATACATAGGGGTTGATTCTCCAAGTTAAGAGCCATCAACTCCCTAAGTGTGAAACTGTCCTCCACCATTTTTTACAGTTTCTTCAACTACAAAAGCCAATTCTTGTAGATCCCTCACACTATCTCTCCTCCTCATTATTCTCCGACTACCTGCATACTCCTTTAGATAGTGTAAAGTCCTTAAGTTTATGGCATGGTTATGTACTATAAACTAGGATTTAAACAATATCTAACTTGAAGAAACACTAGCACAAGGATTAGAAGTACACGGATCACTATAACAAAGACTCAACTGCAAAAAGCAACAAAAAAACAACACTTACTACTCAACTAAAAATCTATACAAGTTAACGAGTAGACCTTTAGACTAACATCCCCAGCAGCGGCGCCAAAATTTGACCCGCCTCCTGCCGGCGTTGCTAATAAAATAAAACCTTTTTCACTGGAGATTCACTCACTAACCCGAGAGGAGGCTGTCAAAGATAAGAATTTATTTTGTTCCTCCCATTCTTAATACTCTGCTACCTATGATGGGGGTAGATAGTGGAAATATTGGGGTCGTTAAGAGAGACGTTAGGAATCTAAAAGTTAACTACACACAACCGCAATCGGGTCGTCAATCCAACCACGTGCTAGGAATAGCTAGTATTACTAAAATAGGATTGGGGGGCGGGTTACTAACAACTACGATCATGTAAAATTACAAGAGAATAAACTAAATAAACTATAACTTGGGGATTATTTGTGGTGTAGCCTCGCACCCTGTGGGTTGGTCTTTGCATTTTTGGCACGAGGATTATTTGGCACAGGTCGTGTAGACTCGTGCTAGCATGGGACGTTGGCTGGTGCTCCATTTTGACTTATAAATCATGCACCCTATATTGTTTAGAGTGGGATGGAAGCAATTATTAATCAATTGAATGTCATAGGTCGTGTCATTCTTCTCACCCTGTGGGTTGGTCTTTGCATTTTTGGAGTTGAAAGGACACGAGCCGTGCAAACGGGCATGGTCTGTGTCCATACTTAGCCTCACAAACGAGTTTGGTTACATGGGGCAGATGGTGCCAAACTATCCGTCCCAAGAGTGTTTGGCACAGCTCGTGCTGGAAGGAACGGTTCGTGCCGAGTGCCTATGACAATGGGCCATGCTAGAGGAGCAGCCTCGTGCTGGCTGGCTTGGCTCATGCCAATTGGTGTCGGTTGGTGCTGGGAGGTCGGGCGGTTGGCTGGTTTGTGCCACCTTCTTTTTTTACATTGTTGAACTCCGATTTCGCCTTTCTCCAGCTCAATTCCATCTACTACCACGCTTTTGGTCCATGGCCTTCTGTCTACTACCATCTTTGTGAATGACCTTCAAATATCTTCTACTACCCTCGCGGATGGCCTTCTACATAATAATTCCGAAGTCCTCACCATCAACCTACTAATAATTTCACGCTGAAGTCCTCACTATTAGATCTAATTAAGTCTACAAAACTTGGAATTTAGATAAGAAAACCAACAATAGCCATCTAAACCCTTTGTAATGTAATGCTAACTAAAATTATCAATAAACCAAACAAAACATGATAAAAAATAAGTCAAATGCATTGTAAACGCATGCAATCAGGTGCACATCAGGGATCGTATGAGTGTGTGCATATGGGTCACCGGGTCAACATTTTTTATCGACCGTACGCTAGTCTTAGCTGGAGAATTAGCCCGAAGGGTTGTAAATAGAGATAGTGTAGTAGCAAACTAGGGTTAGTGTAATTCACAACCTTAGAGTCTTCGATAAGGTGCTTATTCATTTACCTTTTTAGGTCTAGAGAGAAGTGTTCATAGTGGAGTGCCCGAGACGTAATAGCACGGGAAAGAATCAGACCTGCACAATGGCCAATCTGTTATTGACTTCCTTAATTACGGAGGCAGTGCTGATGGAAGAAATTGTGGGCACCCCTTACTTGTCATAATCATTAGGATAGGTTCATGCCTTGAATGTGATTGAATCTAGGATTAAAAGATATTACCGATCATGTTACACAAATATTCTCTAAGTGCTAGAGATATATAGTTTTAGACTCTTTTGTTCTTGCATATTTGTAGTTGTTAGATAAAAACCCCCTCCCCCCAAAAAAAACCCGTTTTGCGACATTAGCTATTCCTATCACGTGATCGGATTGATGACCCGATTGTGGCTATATGTAGTCAACTTTTAGATGCCTAGCATCTCTGTGGACGACTCCAGTCTTGCCACTATCTACTCCATAGGTAGTATAGTAGTATTTTCTAACTTTTCTCCTAATAAATTCGATCGAAGCCATGTTAAATTCAAAATTTTGTATGCTTTTTCCTTCGTCGCCTTGTTTTTGTTCAAGTGTTATCCAATTTTACCATGAGCACACAAGGTGTTTGATTATTTGTCTAAGAAAGAAGAACTTAATGGGAGGAAGAAAGGGAATAAAATGAAGAAAATAGTGGTGGAAGATGAGAGCAGAGAGTCTAAAAGTTCAGCTCGCAAGTTTCCTATGAATAGGATTTGTAGCTCGAAGATTGGTTAGGAGACAATATTTTTACCAATAAAGTTGTGGTATACACTCTATCTATCTAATTAGCTCTGCTTGTTTATTTGATTGAATGTGTATTCCTAAATGCTGAAGCTGCAAAATACATTTTGTGAAAGTAGTTTCGGTATGCATTCAATCGACCGTATTAGTCCATTTAGTGTTGTTTTCTCCAGAGGAGTTTGCTTGTGCTGTTTTGGTTTGTTACAAGTTCCTCAACACTTCAGTTTGTTCGGTTTAATAGAATTGTAACATTTGAGATTTGAGACATTACTTTTTGAATAATTCTTGACTCTTGTGCTAGTCTTGGTTTTAGAATGATTTAATTGCAGCAAAAATTTTAAGATTGGGTTTTTAGGTATAGATTTTAGTGTAATACACACATGTTTGGTTTCCACAGTTATGCAGTCTATGATGAGTAAAATGATATGTGAAGTATTTTGAATTATGATCTTGTACGTTGTAGTATAGCTTTAGAAGAGCTTTGTGGAATAGTCGTGAATGTGAACCTCCTAACAGCTGTGATGATGGATCCTGGATAGTGGAAAACGTCAACATATAGGATGGTGCTTTTGGTTTATGTTCTACTTTACTTTACTTTCCTTGATACCTATATCTGTCTGGAACAATTATCTTTTATTCTAGTTTATTTAGTAGAAGAGGTCATGTTTTAAGTTGCTGCAGACATCATTAAGTCAATATTTACATTTTTCTTTAGTATGTGCATTTTGTTTTCCCATTTTGGATGTGGGAAACACATCTAATTTGCATTGGTTGTTTAAACCGGTGCAAAAAAAATCGATGCCATATAAAACTGGTGCCCTTTAAAACCGGTGTAAATTTAAAACTGGTTTTTTAGACCGGTGCTAATATATGAAAATCGGTGCTAAATTTAGCACCGGATTTACAAAACCCGTTGCTACTCAAAAAAACGGTGCTAAATTTAGCACCTATTTTTTGGACCGGTGCTAACATGAAAATTGGTGTCATTTTAGCACCGGTTTTATAAAACTGGCGCTAACAAAAAAACCGATGCTAAATCTAACACCGGTTTTTCAAAAATTGGTGAAATTGTTTCGCCGGCTACTTAGGCACCGGTTTTTTTAACCCCAAAAACCGATGCTAGAGGGTCTAAAAAACTGGTGCTAGAGGGGCAGTCTTGTGGTAGTGTATAGGGTTGATATTAGGCCAAAGGGTAAGGAAGATGCCACACGTCATATACTACGCGTCAGTAACTCTAAATGATATGCAACACAATTACTCCACCACGGAGAAAGATTTATTTGCCTTAATATTTTTCCTTGAGAAATTCAGGCCTTATTTGCTAGTTACTAAGGTCATAGTGTACATTGATCATGCGGCACTTTGCCACTTGCTGACAAAAAAGAAGTGAAACATAAACTTATTAGGTGAATACTTCTTTTGAGTGAATTTGACCTTGGTGGCCGACTATCTATGTAGATTGACACCGCTTGAGAGCATAGATCCCACCAACTAGAAGCATAAATTGGAACCCATTTGGGAAGAATTTCTTGACGAACAATTGTTTGGGGTGATGACTAGCCAACCTTGGTATGCTGCTGATATAGTGAACTATCTGGACATAGAAGAGTTCCCTCCCTCTTATGATCAAACAAAAAGGAATAGGTTGGCAAATGAGGCAAACATATTTTTGGGATGATCCTTACTTGTGGAAGCATTACACCGACCAAGATTAGGAGGTGTATTCTTGAGGATGAAGTACAGACTATCCTTAAACTTTGTCATTCCTCTGATAGTGGTGGAAATTTTGGGGTATACACTACAAGAAAAATGACCTATTACTTCGCCCCTTTTACCTCAGCTTTTTTCTTAACACCAAATAATCAAGGTAAACAGTTCTTTTTATAATGGTAATTTTTTTCGAAGTAAAAGAAAATATTTACCTCAGATATAAAAAAACTGAGGTAAATAATTGATTTTTTACTTCGGTTCTTATGGGAACCGAAGTAAAAGGTTAAAAAACTGAAGTAGATAACATTACCGAAACATTTGCGACGTTGCAAACATTGTTTTAATAGGTGGAATGATTTCACATTAAACGTCGTTTTCACCGACATGTGTTCCTAATGATTATCAAAGTCACATGTATGTGATAGATATGTTAAATTAAAGCAGTTGATGAGACGTCAAATGTATGTGTTTTCTGAAGCATTTAACATCTCTTTTGTTATCTTTTTGTTGTAAGATTGCTAG
>JAULKM010079104.1:0-11664 GCA_032355605.1 Rubia tinctorum
TGAGTGGTGCGAGATTCTCAAATAAATAAAGATCTGATTTTCCGCAATCCAGAGTCTTCGCAAGGAGA
This sequence comes from Rubia tinctorum, assembly GCA_032355605.1. Lineage (NCBI taxonomy): Eukaryota > Viridiplantae > Streptophyta > Magnoliopsida > Gentianales > Rubiaceae > Rubia > Rubia tinctorum. The sequence goes on from JAULKM010079104.1 coordinate 69, forward strand.
TTCATATCAGGTACCGTTGGGATTTTCTTCTTGAGAAATATAAAATCGACTACAATAACTCTCAAATCAAACTGGAAGTTCATCTGTAGCGGTGCAAACAAATCAGCCGGCCAGCGTAACTATGCACGGAGCTTACACCAGCCATGCACGGTCCGTGCAAATGGCTAGCACGACCCATGCAAAATTTACATGGGCCTTGCAAAGTCCTTTACACGAACCATGCACCTTCGTACGTGTCGCTGCGCCAGTGCCTCAAAATCACTCCCAAACGGCTAAGTATGGGAGTGAACCGTCCCATTTTGCATGGACCGTGCCATTCCAAGTCCCAAAAGGGAAGAGCAGCCCACAGGGTGTGAAAAATAGCACGAGCCACGCCAATTTTCTGACCAAAAATTCCTTCAAGGAGACGGGTCATGGAAAATGACACGGGAACGTAAATAAGAAGTTCTGGATTAAGCACCAGCCCACCCGTGCAGCCCGTGTAGGTTCGTGTTGGCTTCCTTGCACAAGGCTGCACGGACCGAGTCAGTTTGTGCGCCTATCCTTGCACGAGGCAGCACGACCTGTGTCAGTCCATGCAAGTTGCCCTGCATGTGGCTCCCAGACTGTGCTATGGCGTACAACCCATTTTGCACGAGCCTACACATACCGTGGCATTTGCCACTGGCCGCGCAAATTGCGGCTATTAGGATTTTTTGGCCATTTTTGTGCCTTGATTCCCTATTACTATATATGTGGAGTTTTGTCTACTAGGGTTTAAGTTTATGACCATTTTTCATCTTCAAGAGTAGGTTAGAGAGAGAAAATACTCTTCCTTCTCTCTAGGTTCTTTTCCTTTCTTCTCTTCATTTTTCTTTTGCCCTAAAGTGCTGAATCCAATGAAATACGTGTTGAATCCAATGAAATACTTGGGTTCAATACTTGGGGAGTTGTTAATTAACTTGGAGATTATATTTATATTAATGTTTGTTTTGTGAGATTTTTTAGATCTACCTATTTCTATGTGTTTTATTATTATTATGTTGGCTTGTTCTTGATGTTCTTTTTAATTTCATGATTATCACACTAAGATAGCACACACCACGGTCTACTTTCATATTGGTGAAATTATTGATACCTCCTAAGGAAGAAACCTAGATGTGTTTGGGGTAACGATAGTCCTGAACCATGTGGGTGTGTGCACGTAGGTTGCCGAGTCAATGTTATGATTGACCATGCAATAGTAAGTCGGTGAGTTGGTCTGAAGGGTTACAAGTAGAGATAATTAATGTAGGAAACTAGGGTTAGCCTTGCACCATAGAGCCATCGATAAGGTGCTTCACCCCCTTTTCCTTTTGAGGCCTAGGGAGAAGCATTCATAGTGTAGTGCCCGTGATGTAATAGCACGGGGAGAGTTAGATCTGAACAGCATACAAGGTTGTTGTCGTACTCCTCTAATTACGACTACGGTACTGATGGAAGATTACATGCGCACCCTATGTGACAGGTATGGGAAATTGGTTACCACCGCGTGTCACAAAAACTAGAATAGGTCTATAGTTCTTAGATGTGATGAAATCGAGGATTGAAAAACATTAATCATGTTACACAAATATTCCCCAGGTGCTAGTTTGTATAGTTTATACTCTCTTGAATTACATGCTAGTAGTTTTTTAGTGAAACCCCCCACCCCTCAATGCATGTTTTACCAACACTGATTATTACTAACATGTGATCAGATTGACGACCTGATCGCGACTGTGAGTAGTTGGTTATTAGATTCCTAACATCTCTATAGACAACCCCGGTACTTACCATTATATGCTAATTTTTGCAGCATAGTAGGAACGGAAGAACCAATACAAATCTCTATCTTTGATCCTTAGCCTCCTCTCAGTTAAATTAGTGAATCTCCCGTGATTTATTAGTGAAGCCATGAGGGGGCGGCTCAGTATATCATGGTGCTTGCAGAATTTCACGGTCCGTGATGAAGCCTTATCGATGGTATGCTGAATACTTTTCACTGATCGTACATAATTGCACATTCCGCGAGTCGTACTTGTTTTTTGGGTAGTGAAAAAATTCTGAGCATTACGGACCGTGTAGAATTGCAGGTCTATGAGCCGAGATTTTGTTTTGGAACCTTGCCAGATTTTAAGCATCACGGTACATGCAGAAGTGCACAGACCGTGAGCTAGGCTTGCCTTGCACTCCTTTGCTCTTAACTGAGGATCACACGCCTTGCAAACTTGCACGGATTGTGATGATTTTTCTTTATCCATTTCTTCTTTCCTTCCTTCTCTTATTTCTTCTTACTTCAAGCAATATTATATCTCTTAATTAGTTGTCTTCAATCTTTACCATTCTTGTGAATGGTCTTCCCCAATGACTCAATCTCCACTAAGTATCTAAATATTCTGTTCCTGATCCAATCATTTGGCGAAAACTAAACTAACAATCAAATGCTTAAAAAAAGTAAATCAGAGGAAATAACCACACAAGGTGATTCTAACTCCTACATGATAAAACATCCAATTTACTATCAAACAAGCTATAAAACATTGAGAAAGTGAGTGTCATTTGTGTTAAAAATATAGAAAAACCGAGTCTCATAAAATTCCCCACACTTAGACCTTTACTCATTCTCGAGTAGTAACAAATAAAACTGAAAAGTAGTTTCCTAGACTCTATCTCATAACACAATTGACTCCTCCCATTCTAGAACTACCTTAAACTTGAAACACAAAGGATCGACAATCCCTCATATTCCAACCTAAAGAGGTCTACCCATCAACATACCGAGAAAGCACTAAAAAGAATAAGGTACGGAAATACAAAGTAAATACAAAGGGACTTAATATCCTCGAAAGTTCACCAAGAAGGCAAACCGAGACGTAATTTTTTTTTCAAGTTCTCTCGCTTCTCTCATTTTTCCTAGGAGCCCTTTCAGATTTTCATCCTAGCCTCTTATTTCTTTCAATCCTCACACCTCATTTTTTACCTAAAGAATTAGGCCTCTACACCTCATTTTTTACCTAAAGAATTAGGCCTCTCATTTTGGTGTAGGTCACCCTTTTGGGTTATCTACATACTAGACTCCTCAATTTTGTTTAAGTTACCCTTTTGGGTTTCCAACTTCTAGATTTATTTTATTTTTCTTTCTTCATTTTTTTCGAATGAAAATACCTCAAAAGATGCTCTTTATTACAAGAAATTAACTTCAACACAAATCAAACCAAACAAACATTGCTAAAATTGTAAGTATCCTAATCTCCCTCCCCACACTTAAAATATGCATTCTCCCAAATGTACACAAACAATACAGAAAAAGGGTGAATTAAGGGAAATAAGGACACTCACACTAGGACTGTGAGGGTCTCACTCTATTGTGTCGGGTTGCGTGTCTCCACTCTTTCTCTTCCAGCAGGTAATTTTGCCTCTTTGAAAGATCAATATCTTGCAAGCCCTCGTTGTTGGATGCTTGCACCCTAGCAATGAGTATCTCCATGCTTTCAACTTGGATGTTCACCCACTGGTCCATGAATTTGAACTCTTGTTGAACATACTCTTCAGGAGAGGTAACTCTCTGCCCCAACCGCGAATCTCTTGGCCATGTCCATCAAGTTGTTGATTGTACTTCTCCAGCTAATGGCTAATACCATCATTCTTATGACCAAATCCCTGAATCTGTTGGCTATAACTGTGAAGCTGCTGAATGAGAAAATGAAACTTCTGAATAAATTTCATGTGGCGGGGTCTGCTATGGATGAGTGGGCTTCTCGGGTTGCATGTTATCCCACCGTAAACGCATCCGGCATTTGCAATGCGGCTTGAAAATTTGCTGCATATTTTTCATCTCGGGCAAGAAATAAGTCATTCATCTGTGAGCGGGCTGAGATGTTTGTCCGACTGGCTTGTGGAAGGTCCATGAAGCGAGGTACTTTTCTACCATTCTATAACCATATGAAGTGGTTCTCCAAGGTGGTTGCAGTAAGTATCCTAGCTTCTTCCATAGTCTTCATGGTGTACCACATGTCCAAATAGTCGTGCTTTAGTGTTCAAACATATTTGGGTTAAGCACATCCTAAGCTTCATATCTCCTCAACAGTCCAACCATTCCACCCATAAGAATCCCTTCATATCTCCTCTAGACTATCTGCAAACAACTCTGTACAAAATATCTACAAGATCCAGTCATCCCACTCCTTTTGGCGACATTGACCATAAAACCCTGACATTATAATCATTGCACTGAGAGTTGTCTCAATGACAAGAAATGGTTATAGAAAGGAGATGATGAACGTATCTCACCTTGGGATGGACAATCAAAGTACTCATTCCTCTGCTGATTCGCTCCTTCTTGGTGAGCTTATACTAAAAATTGTTCTAAGAGCATCTTAAAGTGTTTCTTCCTACTTCTGGAAGATCATCTACGTAGGTCCAGGAAAGAGACACATCAACCTTGCTGAATGTCATCGAAAATTCCTCGTCATCCAAATGGAAAGTGATTTAATTTATACCGTCTTCATTGACTCTCTGCTCTAGTGTAGCCAAGAACTCAAGTACCTAACGATTAAAAGTTGGAGAATAGCATTCCAAGAATCCTCTTAATCCCATATTATTTAGCAAATAGTGTATCGGTTCCAAAAGGCCCAGTTGCCCTAGCATTATCTTGCTTGCGAATTTGGTTTCTAGTATCACTAATCCCATGTGGGAGGTGTTCTTCCAATCCTAAATGACATTCCTCATGTTTTTCTTAAACCACACGCGGTCAAGTTTGGAGTGGGAGCTCGGGAGGAGCTAGCTTGTACCATTTCATTCCTTTTCATCCCTATCTCAATGACAATCAAACAAAGGGGTAATGGAAATATAACAAGGCTGATTCTAAAGAGCAAACACTTACTAAGAATTTGATATACATTGAAGCTATCACACATTCGCCCCACACTAAATCCAAACAATTATATACAAATTATCCCCAATTTCACCAACAATCAATCAACCGCAACGAATTTCAACATTCCAACATTATACTTTTAATGTCAAAAAGCTTCCTATACAAGAATTTAGAAGCCAATACCTAGATGGTGGAACTTGGAGAGTTGGATATTGATGATGAAGGTTGAGTCACTTCTCCACTTGATTAGTTTGGGGAATAATGTTTCCAATTTTGTAAGAATGGCAAAATACCCAAATTCTAGGGTTATTGAGTCTCTTGGATCAATTGGTGGGGATTCTTAGTGTTTTTGGAGTTGGACTAATGATGTTTTTTTAGAGGGAATGTAGAGGAATGGATTGGAAATGAGTGGTTAGTGGACGAAGGGAAAAAGGAGATGAAGTAAAAAAGAAGTTGGAAAAAATTTTGTCTGCCAGTTTTTGGAGTGGCAATTTGCTGACCACGAAGCTTTTTACAGTCTGCAATGAGGCAATTTAGGTGGGTCCAAATTTCAAGGTTTTACGGACCTAGCATGTCTGAACGGTCCGTGAATTGCACAGTCTATGGGACCTCCTTTTGGATTTCACGGACGATACACGTCTATATGGTCTGTATTTTTTCACGTGCCTTCTTCGCGGACCATGTACTTCTGCATGGTTCATATATCTAGGTTCACACTAGGCTTTTCAGCCCAATGTTCTCCTTCAACCTAATCCTTTTCCTACATACAAAAAAAATATGCATAAAACCAGTGTAAACCCGCTCAAAACAAAAAAATAACAGACACACAATTAAAAAACACCAAAATAATTTTAACATAAAAATTATGATAGGATATAGAATATAGGAAATTGTATATTTATTGTCGTTAACAAGGCTTATTTTTTTGGTAAAATCAAGATTAATTCAAAACTTCCCTTGGGTCTCCGGAATCACAATCCACGATCCACCCATTCTTACCTCCACATGCCTTTAAACCTTACTTTTGGAGTTAAGTTGGACACTTGCCCATCTTGCTTCTTGTTTGATGATTTTGAGAACTCTTAGGAGTGAAAATGGGAAGGAGGTTTTGACCCCTTAATTATTTTCTCCACCCCCTGCAATTTAGTACTCGACATATTTGCACACCCCGCTCACTCAGAAGACAGTGGACGCAACTCCAGTACGCAGGCAGCGTGCTTTTGCGCAGGTCGCCCACTTCGAATGCCCAGGGAACACCTCAAGTCCACGGCCCGCATGCTTTTGCACGAACCGCACGACACAGTTGTGCACTATTGCACGACCCTTGCTGACATGACACTAGGGTGTCATTAGAGTTTCACTTGGTTTTTCCAAACTTTAGCCTTTAGAGGCTCATTTATCTTCTCCTGTATAAAGATCCTTCTCATCAGAGTTTCACAAGGTGTTGTAGCTTTTCTTTCCATATCTTCAAACTAATGATGTTGCAAGCTACAGATTCCCACAATGGTAAGCTACATATATGTGCAGCCAAATAGGTCCCATATGTTTTTACAATATTCATATTTGTTTTCAATTAAATAAAAGTGTTATATATCTAACAATAACAATAATAATACTAAATTGTTTTTTTGATCCCAACATATGTCGCAATACCGTATTTTGGTCCCCAATGCCAATACCGCTTCCTTTCAGTACCCAACAAATTTTAAATGACTTGTTTGGTCCCTAAACTAGATTCCAGGTGATTTTCAGGTAGACTAGTTTTTTTTATCTCTAACATATTATCTTATACCATCTTTTGGTCCCCAAAACCACTTAAAAACTACCTTGGGGACTAAACAAATCATTATAAATTTGTTGGGTACTGAAAGGAGGCGGCATTGGCATCGGGGACCAAAAGATGGTATTGCGACATAAGTTGGGGACCTAAAAACAATTTAGTCCAATAATAATTAATAGTAAGCATTACTCCCTCTGTCCCAGCTTAAATTCCACATCAATCATTATCGCGCAGTTCAAGAAATATGTATAATCGTTAATATATTTAACTATGTATGCTAACAGAAAATAATTTTTTTAATATTTAGAAACTACTTGTTACAACGAATTTAACAATATTACATATGATAGTATTGTTGCTCATATATCTATTCAAATGTGCGATCAAACTTTGAAAGGGAATAGTGTCTAAAAAGCAATTGTGTAATTTAAGATGTGATGGAGAGAGTATTGTTATAATTTAAATTAAATTTATTTAAAATAAAAAATATAAAAATATTTCGAAATAAAATACTACGAGATTAACAAAGAATCACATCATTATTGTAAATTTAAATTATATCATTTCTAGTTTTGACCAAATGTGTAGAAATATGCTCCACCAAATCTGCCTTAAGTTGATGATGCATAACTCTATCTTGACTTGTTGCATCCTGAACAAAACATGCTTCAAAATTCATATCACGTCTTGTTAAACTTCCTCGTCAATGTTTAGAGAAAAATCTTCATTAATAAAATTTCAACTTCAACAATCATATTGTGCAATATATAAAATATGTGAAATCATTAGAACTAAGTATGGAATGTCTTGATAGCAATTTGTTAGCTTTTAATTATTTTTTTGTGTTTTAATTTTGAATTTATATATTATTGATTATTTATATTTATTATTTATAATCTATATTTATTATTTTTGAAATATATTTTATTGATTATTTTACAATTCGATTAATGGTCGAGAAATAAAATAAAATAAAATATTTGTATTTTGAATAGATTTATTATACTTTTTGTTGCATGTGGAGATTGTACACTTGATAATATGAAAATTATACTACACTATCCAACCAAATTATATATGGAATACTAAATGCAGCAGACATCAAGCAACCTGCTCCCACAAGTTACAACGGCTTGGAAGATGCATACGTGGGCTCTGCGGTAATGGTAAAGCAACCCTGCTGCAATTTTAAAATTTTACAAGCAAGTCAAAAAATATTAGCATTGGAGATGCTCTTAGTCTCCTGGGGTTTCGTAAAGTAGCCATAATGTAGATCTTAGTTTTTGGTTGGTAGGAAGGAAGGAGGAGGAGACTTCTCTCTCTAGAGTTCTTCTTCTCTTTCCTGCTTTTAGTTCTTTGTTATTTTAAAAAGAGAGCCATTATTATTAGATCCCAGATTAGGTAGGAAGAAGGAGTCTATCTCCTCTCTTCATTTATTTCTCTAGTTTTTGCCTTATGGCATTGAATCTAATGATTGTTTTGGATTCAATATCTCTAGAGTAGTTTAATTCATAGGGTAGTACTTGTATTCATGACTTGATGTTGACTTTGTGAAATTATTATATTTCCCTATCTTTATGTCTTATGAATATTTGTGCTTGATTTGTGCTTTACATTTTTGTAAGATTTATGGCATGTTATGTTCTATGATGCATCCATAGATTCATGCGTAGTATGATATTGTGCTAGGCTTAAACGCTACCTTGGGAGTGTTACATTATGGCTATTGTAGGTTTGAGAGTATGGGGGAGATGAGAACATTCATACTACCTTGAGAGTACCGTCTCGATCGTTAGACTCTAATTCTAATTTTCTAGTTGTGTGAGTGATTGCATGTTAAGATCAAAACAATTCCTAACGAGGGGAAAACCTTGGCTTACCCTGATAGATAAGTGTTTAAGTTTGTAGCGACTAGGGTTGGTTTGTAGAAACTATGGTCATGGAAACCCTGGAGTTATCACGAGATGCTAATTCCTTTGCCTCTCTAGACCTAGGGTTGGTGTCCATAGTGGAGTGCCTGTGATGCATTATCCCTGCTCTCATATCTAGCGATTGTTACCTAAGCAAGACTTAGTTCTTTTAAATGAGAGCAGGTTAGCATTGGGAGTTTGATGACGGGGAAATAGGAGCTAGTCCAATAGGTTGATCGATGCAATTTCCCTAATTATGGAGGTGGTGAGGTGGTTCTTTAGTGGAGCCGAACCTTTGTGTGACAGACACTGGGAATTATCGGTCACCTCCACAATATGTGACATAGGCATGTGATAGGTTTATAAGTCTATATGTGATAGGATCTTGGATCAAAGTTATCAACCGGCCATGTTACGCAAATACCCCAAGTCTAGTTAATTATACTTTAATCTCCCTGTTTAACTAATTCATTAGCAGTGCTCAGTCGCTTGGTCGCAAAAGTAGCGGAAAAACATATACCTTTCTTTGACTTCCTACAAAGAGATAATAAAATTAGCTGAACGAAGAATCGCAAAAAACATATGTGGAGTTGAAGACCGAGGAAGAGGAATAGCAAGGAGACTAACAACAAAGACCTTTTTAAGTCTACTAACATTGTAAGGTGAACATCCATATCTTAGATGCAATTGCACAAATACCCCAAGTCTAGTTAATTATGGTCTTCGAACTATGTTAGAGTGGGATTGGTATTGTCTAAGAACTCTCAAGTGTAGTAAATTTGTGTAACTTTTTGGTGTGTGCTCATGGAATGTTCCATTTGGTGGTTTTAAATGCTTTGGGTGAAGAGCGGTAAAAGAGAGATAGGGAGATTATAATTTGTAGTCCCATGATGAGAAGACATGTTATTCTCCACTTGTGTCATTGGCTAGTGGTTTTCCAAGCGTATGCGAAGCCGTGGACGATTTTTTGTATCTACCTTAGGGTGAAGTTGCCCTCATTTCCGAGTGAATTTGCAGATGATTTTTCTACTTGTGTCATTTCAGTACACGAAGAAGGTTGCGATGGGAAATGGTTTCTCTTTGTAAGTAGATTGGGGATATGTGGTGTTACTAAAGAACGATAGCTTCTGTAATGTTATTTGGCCTATGTTTATATAAGTTGATAGCTAAATGGTATTTCGAGTATAAATGATAGTGAGCTTGTGAGCGGTTAAGTATGCCACGTGGGCATGTCTTTTAACATATTGTGTCGCTCTATTTCCCAAAACTAAATAATCGGTTAGTCCTTTTTTGCGGAGCGTGGGAATGTGACATTTCAATTGTTTTAATAATGATTTTTTATTTGCCCCAAGTTATTTACACCTATAAAAGTGACTGTTATTTGAGCGTTTGCGCAGTTATGGTTGTGGGTTGTTGAGTGTTTTGGTGAAGTAAATTTGTTGTTTTATAATTTTGTTTTCTTAGAGATTATCCTTGTGAGGACAATGGTATGTGTTCTTATGAATTTATCTAGTTTTATTTGGGATGCCTGAGCTATTCTTGGTTTAGATTGGGTATGTTACTGGTTAAGTGTTGACCTGTTATGTATTAGTGGTTTGAAGGGACTACTCCACTTAATAGAGGTTCAAGCCTGGATCATATCCTAGGTAGGATGTCTTGGTAATCTTTATGCTTGCCGTAAGTAGTTATTTTGGATATTTCTTGGTCTTTCCAGTGTTATATTATCTGATGATTGTTGTGTATTATATGATTTTAGTTAGAATCAATAGATGGGATTGGTTAGTGTTGAGTCAAGGTGGAGGATTACGTGGAAACATCATTTGGGGGTCCCACTAATATGGGCATGGGAAAGAACTAAAATATGATTATCTCCCAAGATTTCTTTTGGCTAAAGCCTATAGAAGAGGATGGAAGGCACGGTCAGTGGGTGGGTGGTTTTAGAAGTCTGTCCATTGGGGTATGGAATGGTAGGGTTGGTGTACCGGCGGAGCAATATTGGTGTTCAATGGTATGGTTTTTCTTCTAGGCGAGGAGGTTGGTGCCCTGTCACCTGGGGGAACTTTTTATAAGATAAAGGGAGGAATGGGCTAAGATTCTTTCGACTTATCCCCTTGGGGATTTTATGGCCTCGCTAGCATACAATTAGAGACTTAAATAATAATCTTATAAGGTAGGTTCACGATTTGTAGTTTTCATCAAGGAAATCTTTGTGATTTAAAAAGACAATTTTTGTTGTAATCCTTAGTTTTTGTATGGAATTAAGATTAATAAATCTTTAAATGAACCTTCTTATTATATTGTCTTCGCCTTGCAATCATAACTTCACTTACTAAATTTTTCTTTATTCTTTTTCTTGTAATATTTAGTCTAGAACTATTTTGGTTACTAGGGCAGAACACGCTAAATGATTCGGGGCTCGGGATGCATTTTGTTATCATAGCTTTAGTGACACTTCATTGTGCTGTCAATAAATTGTTGCTTCTACTTATACGATCTATTTGTCGCAACCTTCTTCAGCGTTTTGCTTTTTTACTTAACTTAATTATTTGGTCCAAGCGCGATATTTCTATGTGATATTTGACCTGCCTAGTTCCATGGCTAAGTGATTTTTATGGCCACGTCCACTAGGGGGGTTTCATAATTCCTTGGATCATGCATCATTTTCTATATTCGAACTTGTTTCCATGTGGAAGCGTACCTTTTTCTCAGAATCGCCTAGTCGTGCAAAACTTGTAAGTGTACGGTTGTGCCATTGCTAAGATCTCTCTTAGCCTATCAAGCTAGTTTCTTGCTTGTTCAAGTTTTTGTTGTGTTGTTATTCTAATCTTCCTTAGCCTATTGAGCTAGTTTCTGGCTTGTAATTAATGATCGGGTGGTGACTCTGTGGGAGGTCATCGCCGTACCTCTCAAAGATACTATTTTTAAGCCCAATATGCTTACTAAATACAATTACGTAGATAGTTTGGCAAGTCGGGGTCGTCCACAGAGAAGAGGGATATTTCTAAGCACTTAAGCATGCAATGGCGAATA